>JABUQX010019608.1:2500-32890 GCA_015478945.1 Trachelipus rathkii | reverse complement strand
TAAACAATTTCAAATACAAAAAAGACGGTATAATTGCTCTTATATAACAAATCTGCTTTACATTGCCTCTTTGATCTCCCTTGAACAAACAAAATGCATTTGCATTCTTCCTCCGATTTATAATGGTTAGCTATTCGATGACACTCAATAAAAGCCAGCGTTCTGGTAGCAATTAAAAGCAAAAAATAGTGTGTGTTTGATTGCAGCTTTTCAGCCAGTAGAAGAGAATATATAAAAAAAATTTTAATGCACTTTTTGGTGGGAGTGGTAGATAATGTAATAACTTTAACACCGCGGAATTTGACCTGTTGATTAGTGCAAATTGTACTACATATCAAAACTTTCGTACTTATTTATAACAATATCGATGGACGTCGAGTGACTTTTACAAGATTAGTAAGCATGGTTCTGTCTATGGCTCCGAAACTTCCTTTCTCTACGGGTTGTGAAGAATGCGTCAAAGAAAAAAATGTTAGTTGCCTTAAACCTTTCGTTTCTATACATGACTTGTCACGTATGAGGATTTTCTGTTCGCCTTAGAGCTGCACAGCAGGGAGTTCTGTGTGCCATTCCCAAATGTCTCTGTGAATATGTTTTCGATCTATGGTTTTGCTTGACTAAACTCTTTCAAAACCAATGTGCACATTTTTAAAGCATGATTAGGGAGCAGTATGCTGTCACTAATTATGGGCATAATGTAATGTTAATTACATAACGGAAAGTGTAGTAGAAGTCTAAAGTCCATAATAAATTTATAACAAATTTCCTTTTGATTGAGATTTCAACAAGTGAGTTTGAAGTAAGTTTATTTTTTGATCATTTCACGCTCCTAGCTTCAACAGATTGCTTTTCAACACTTTTAGATTCGTAATAACATGTAACTTCCTGACCAACTTGTTCGTCGCGGGTTGACGGTTTGTTTCCCTTTGTTGTGTCTTGGGGAAATCTTTCCTTATTTTTTTCCTATTAAATTGGTGGTCCGATCGTGGGCAATCTGAAAATAGTAATATAATTCCATTTTGGTGCAATGCCAATTTCTGAATCGTGTTGTTCTTTCGAGTATGGATGGGAACAGCAATGACATTATAACGCGCTTAGGAATTTTCGAACAGTTAACAACACCTATTAAAAACCTTTTCTTCATTGCTTTGCATCGATCTATCGTTTGCTCAATCATGAAGTTCGCTGAATTTGTGTTCCAGCGTCGTAGTTATTTTACCTCGCTAGAATTCTCCCTTAAAGTTTTCAGATAGCGCCACATTAGCATAAGAAAAATTCTTTCACAACCAGCAAATAAATTTCCTCTTTTATTTTAAATTACTCTTAATTTGTTTTGACTTAACTATTAACAACAGTATATTTATTAAAGAATCAAAAACGCCCTTAAAGGCGTTTTTGGATTGGCAAGAAATTCTTCCTAACGGAAGAAGTTCGTCTCACTTTGCCCATTGTTGTGGATTTTGTCATCATTTCTATTCATAACGCAGACAGGAAATTTCCGTAGCCCGAAAATCATGGGAATGTTTTTCATTCCATAACGCTCAAGGTTGGGCCTAATAATTATTTTTATCTTACAAAACGATGAGTGTGTGTTATTTTTTGAGTTTTTTTTGGCGTGACGTCACAATGAAATCGATAAAAAAAAAAAAAAAATATAATTATTTTTTAAAAAAATGTTTTTTTTTTTTTAAATGCTTTTCAAGTTTTTTCGAAACCACTATTGATCTTTCGGTAAATATATTAATCTATGTTATTTCCCAAAGAAATGGTGGTGAAATATAATTATTAAAAAAATTCAAAAAATTGAGAAATTTTATTTATTGGTTGCTGTGACGTCAACTCCTCTCAGGTGATCATGTTGTCTCAACATGGTTGTTTATTAATATATTAGACTACTATATATATACTATATATATAGTATTATTATAAGCTATATTATATATATAAATATATCATTAATAATTTATATATATATAATATTAATATAAACATTATATATATATATCTATATATATATCTATATCTATTTATATATACAGGGTTTTGGGTTCCAAGTTATCCATTTTTTCACAGTACAAAGTACAAGTACGAAGTACTCGTAGAATTGTTCAGTACAGTACAAGTACACAGTACTCTTAGAATTTGTTCAAGTATTTGCCATTTAGCAGTCAAGATACAGTACTCTTTTGGAAACTTGCCACGCATATATATTATATATATATATATATATTTAATTAATTAAGCTTTTTTATAATTTATATATATATTTATATATATATAATATATATAGATATATATCTATAATTATATATAGTATATATATAGATATAGTACCCGTTAGGTTAGTATACATATATAATTAGTACGTATATATACTATATTATAGTAATATAATATATATATATATATTATATTATATTACACTTGAGACGAGTAGTATATATAAATATATATGAGTTGAGGGAGGGGGTGATAGGTAGTATAGGGGGTGAGTACTATTATATATATTCCATCATCATCACCCCCCCTTCATCATCACCCCCCATCATTATCTCCCCAAGACTGGATGGCAAGGTGCGTAAACATATACGGAAGCATAAAAATAGGGTTTTAGAAGCATATTATGAAGCAACGGTAGAAAAGAAAGCCAACCTCTACCCCGCCCCCCTTGATAGCCAATGAGCGTGAGAACTCGTTTTTCGCAGTCAGAGAAAAAAAAAATTCCACCCCTAGAGCTTCAGCGGGACAGCAATTTGACCCTCAACCCTGATAGACCTCTCGTCAATGTGGCGGGCTCATTATCCTTGGCCCAGGTCGGGCTACACCCCATACCTCCTCACAAGAACCCAACAATTCATCCTGTTATTTGCACCTTTCTTCTCGCCTCTGCCAAACTCAATTTCTCTCCTTCCAGCCATTCCTTTTCTGACTCATTCGCACTTTTTCTTCTGTTCTTCCCATCGGTTCGATTCCCAACACCACTTACCACATATACATCCGTTTTAAACCGACGCGTCTGTCATCCATCCTATTCACACACAGTGACGACCAAAACCATCTCAACGTATACTTTTCATTTATTCTCTCATTTACCCCAATTTCCACACCAAGCAACTCTCTAATACGTTCATGCCTTCATTTTATCATTCTTTTCACCCCTAACACGCCCATTTAAGATTGTCCATGCTGAACACCATTGTAATTAGTATCGATACCTCTTATTCCAGCGACCATAATCCCCTACCTATTGCATCAACACGTGAGGCAACAACATGACCTCAAGTAAGACCCCTAGGTGCGCTCAAGACCTTGTCCTTTACAGTTCACCAAACGATTTTAACAGCACAAGCCACCGTTAGTGCCAATTCACAATTATTCCTGCTTACCACTCTGCATCATCCGCCTCCCTTTTCATTTCAAACAGTATTATAATAAATATTTAAATCAGACACTTTTTCCGAGCTGCTCACCATCTAATTCACTAACTTCCACTTGGAGGTCTGTCCTCACTCAAACCAATACCTTACCTTATCTAACCGATTTACTTTCAACCCTTTCTTTTTACACACCCTGCCTCCAAATCTCTCTATCAATCTCTCAAACTCTTTCAGATTCCCACCCACCCAAAACCAAATCATCCTCATATAATAGTGTAGGGAAATCTGCCACTCCTATCCATTCTCCCATATTCAACTCTATTCCCTTGTCATCCCTTTACCTTCTAATTTCTTTCATAACACTCATCCATATTTACAGATTGGATTGCCAAGGAGAAATACCACATTCTCTCCTTCACTCCGCCTATTAATATTAAAATAATCACTTCGACCTCTATTTAGTATCTGTAACACACGCTTTCCCACTATCCGTTACATACATTACTTTGGATTTCTATTCAGAAGCTTGACCACCCAACACCATATCATAACACCTGCCATTAGATTCCCATTAATCCTATTATACGGCCTGTTGCAAAAATCCATAAACCTAACATACCATTTTATTCTTCTCCTCCCTCATTATCCCAATCATTTATATCAATTGTACAGACTCTTTTGATCCAGAACTTCCTCTGTACCACTCTCTAAACGCACCGGATTTTCTCCCCGAAATTAGTTCTGTCACCTCATTCGACAAAATATCAACATAATATGCTTCCCATACAACACTCAATAAACTAATTACCCTATAATACTCTTACAGTTACCTTTTCCCCCTTACCTTTGATATATAATAGGGTACTTAATATTTGACCTCCTTCCTATTCCCTCCGGAACTATAGCCCTTCATAAGAACGTTTTGTATATACAACTTGTCCAGAATCCAAATGGAATCACCATCTCGGCCTATGTATTTACAGTATAATAGTATACAGTATATATAGTATATACTATATAGTATATATATTATATATATATATATATATATATATATTATATAATATATATATATATATATATTAATTATATATTATAGATTAATAAATTTTTATAATATGGTTTTTTGAGGTGAATCTGAAGAGAGTTTTTGAGAGGGATTGGCTTAGAGAAGATTTGCGAGGGTGTTGTGTTAAAAAGGCATGGGTTTGAAAGAAACGTAGATAACGAGTAAGGTTATGGTTATGGAGTGAGGGACAGTTCCTCCGGTGGAGTTATGCTAGTATGTGATGCAGCCTGGAACAATATGACTGAGTTTACAATATTTAGGATATATATTATATATATATATTATATATATAATATATACTATATATATAATGATATATATATATATACTAATATCTATATGTATATTATATATATATATCATATATAATATACTATATTATATATATGTTGGACGAAAATGGGAGAACGGAGATGGCCGGTGTTAGTAGGTAAGTTCTGTGATGTTAGGGAAGGAGGGTGTGGTTGCAATTAAATCCCTTTGGTGGATGTAAACGAAGACTAAGTCGTTGAAGTGCGCTAGTGTCTTTGGCATCGATGTGGCGTAATTTTTGTCTACCTGTGTTAATGTCGTATAGTAGAGTAAGACTATGGGGCTGAGTAATAAGAGGTATATGATCTAAAATTACAATTGTGTTCAGATGGCACATCTTAATGGGCTGGTGGGAGGGTTGGTGAGAAGAATTGAGTAAACTGAGGGAATGAACGTTATTACAGGAGTTGGTTATCGGTTATGAAAAAAGGGAAAAATTCTGATTGAAGAATTAAATGAAAGTATGTTTAAAGATGGATTTGCAGTCAGTGGGAAAGTTGGATGATAGTCGGTGGTTAAGCGAGTATAGTGGGAGTGTGTTGGGAATAAACTGGCTGGGAGACCGAAGAAAAAGTGGACTTGGAGTCACGCAAAAGAATGTTCTGGAGGATGAATTGTGAGTTTGGCAATGGCTAGTAGGAAAATAGTTGCATAATCTGAGTAAATGCGCAGGTTTCGTGAGGGTGTTATTGGTTGTGGGGGGCCGACCTTGGCCAATGATGAAACCCCACATTGGCGAGATGCCATTAGTGAGGGTCCGGTCCGTTGGGGTCCCGTGAAGCTCTAGGGCAGTGTGGATTTTCTGTCTGCGGCGAGTTCCACTAATAGGTATAAAAAGGGCGGTAAGGCTGGGCTTTTTTCTTTTCGATTTATGTCATATTCTTCTACTACTTTTCTGTTTCTGGGACATGTTACGCACCCCCAGTCTTGGGGGGAAAAAAGGTGGTTGATGAGTGTTATATATATATATATATATTATATATATATATATATATATATTATATATATATATTATATATTAATATATATATATTATATATATATATAGTATATATATATATAATAGTATTATTATATATATATATATTATATATATTATTATATATTATTATTATATATATATATAGATATATAATAGATTATATATATTATATATAGCTCATATATTATATATATATATTAGCCGCGCAGTCGCACCCCTCCTTCCATCCTCGACCTTATATATAGCTTATGATATATATATATATATAGTAATATATAATTTTATAATATATATATAATAAATATGTATGACATACTTGTACATTCAATAAATAGGAAAGTTATTTTTTAGAATACATTTATAAAAATGAATAATATCATACGTAGGAAAATGAATAAAAAGGAAAATTAAAAAACTATTGGCAAGTTAAAAATGCCAAAAGTACTTGCAGAGTACCAAGCACAAGTAACAAGTACAAAAGGCTCAAGTACAGAGTACAAAAGTCACAAGTACAGTGAGTTTTAAAAACTGCAACGTACAAGTACAAGGTACAAGTACTCCAGAAAAATGTACCTAAGTACAAAGTACTAAGTTACAAGTACTCTCTATACTTGAACCCAACCCTTGATATATATATTATATAATATATATATATATATATTATAATATAATTAGGTTAATATATATATATATATATATATAATATATATATATAACTATTATATGGTATGATAGATATATATATATATACTATACTATTATAGATATATTATTATATATATATATATAACGTATAACACTAAAATAATCCTAATTAATAGCCTCTTATAGGCCTCTTAGTCTGTCTGCTGGGTTTTAGGATGTAAACAACCTTCAAACTGAAGAATGTTCATTTGATGATTTCATCGAAAATGAAACTCCCCAAGAACGTCCTTCGGATTTGGAAGAAAAACTTGCGCAAATTCTAAAAATGCCCATTAAAACTATCAAAAAATTTTGATCGCTTATATAATTTCTCGTTTTTTTTTTTTTTTTTTTGAACCCCATTTTTCCAACCCTGGGCCCAACCCTTTTTAATATCTTTATACAAATTTGCAAATATATAGTATATATATAGTATATTATATATATATATATATTATGTATATTATATATATATATATATATATATATTATATATTATATATATATATTATATATAGTATATATACATTTTATCTTTCTCACCAAACATAGCCTCGAATGAGCCGAGATCGGAAAGAAATTGATCAGGGAAAGATTTGTATTGTTTCTGACCTGTGTTATATATTATTTAAGTGGCAAGATATTTGAGGCCGTATGGGAGCAAGCCCTGCTTAAGCGCAAGGCAGTAGGAGTTGCTTGACACCGCGGGAGTGGGTTTCGCTTAGTAGTACTCGGCCTTTTCAATTCGCAGAAGCATGAGAAGCAGTGATTTGTCATGTGAATAGAATCGTTGTTCTCTTGTATGTGGGTTTGCTATGCTTTTGAAGTGATGTGTGAGTATTGAGATTTATTATTATATATTAGTATATATATATATTAGCTATATATTATATATATACTATATATATTATATATATATATATTATATATAGTATATAAAGTATATACTATATATAGTATATATACTATATAATATTGGTAATAGTCCAGATATTCCGACACCTTATGAAAAAAATGGTATGTTGCCATATTATGCTCTTAAATTGTAATTGGGCGATAATTTTTACAAAGAAAAAAACTATTTTTTAAAAAACACTGAAATATATATAGTATATATATATTATATATAATATATATATATATATATATTATATATGTATATATATATATATACTATATAACTATATATATACTAATAGTATATATATATATAATCTTACATAACTTAATTAACCAAGCTTAAATAACAATATTAATTAAATATTTATTCACACCTTAAAAAATATTTAAAAAAAATAGGTAGGCCTCCGTTTCCAATATGACGCACATTTTATTTAAGTAAAAGAAAACCTCAAACCTTTTAAAATATTAAATAAACAAGTCCTAAATTTATTTATTTAAATCTATTTCTAACCTTATAATAAACTTAAATGTATCGCCTTACTTAACCTAACCCAAACTCTTAAATATATACTAATTAAAGATTACAATTTTTTTGAAATATAGGAAAAAAGTCGCCTACGGTCTATAATAGAATAGCAACCCTGGCAACATCCAACTGTTTTCCCAAGGTGTTCGGGCTATCTAGATTTTAACTACTATTATATGTATATATATATATCATATATATATTATATACTATATATATATATATATATATATATATATATATATATATTATATATATATAGATATAGGGTAAAACTCGGCGTACTTGATCTATGTTTCATGCGTACATCTGTGTTCCCAAGACGACTCGCTTTCTTGAGTCGCATGACTCATGGTAGCCATGCGACTCAAGTCAGCGAGTCGGCTTGAGTACACAAACGTACGCACAAACTTGCGACTTCGATTTCTGTATATATATTACTATATATAATTATATAGATATAATTATATATATATATATATTATAATTATATATGATATATATATAGTATAGATATTATATATATATATATATATATATGATATATATATGGGTGGTGGGTTGAATCTATGTTGTACCTTAACCACACTTATATCCTTAACCTAGACTTTAAAAGCTCCGTACAGTTATGGACCAACCAGATGGATCGTGGTGCCCTAGAATTAAAAGCCGTACACTTAGGAACCTACCTAGGTATGGCATCGTGGTGCCCTAGCGAATTAAAAAGCCATACACTACGGACCTAACCTAGATGGATTCGTGGTTGCACAAAACGGCATGGTTTAACCTAGTATGGCATTGTGATGGGCCAACAAGTTAGAGGCTAACGTCAGATAGTTTGTTTTTAAGTTAAAAAAATTACTAATATGTCACATTAATAAAATAATTAATACAATAAAGAAAAATGAAATAAAAAAGGTGAATTTTGTCATATATATATATATATATATATATTATATATATATATATATTTATATACTATTAAAATATTTTTTTCCTAAAAAAAATAAGTTTAATTTTTTTTATATATCGTAAATTAGTAGACCTATATACCACTATAAATGCTTATATATATATAGTATATATAGTATATATATATATACTTATATATTATATATTTATATAACGCACTACTTTTCATATATTTTGGGATTTCGAAAAGCTTCAAAAAAAAAATTTTGCTTGAACATCTTGGAATATTTGATGAACAAACCTGGATATTTTGCCGCATACCAGACAAATAGTCCTTTTTCGATTAATAGCCAACACTGACAATTCTACAGAAACACAGAATTAGACACTAAATCAATTCAATACTTTACGTGAAGAAAATAAATTCATGATCCTGGACCTCTCCACAGATGAATGAAAGTAAAAATTCTATTCGCTATAGTCGCTTAAGCGTATCAATCTTTCACGTGCTTATATATATAATATATATATATATAATTATATATATATTATATATATATATATTATATATATATATATGATAATATAAACTGAAAAATTCAAAACTATACATCTCACAAAACATACCTACGTCACACGAAAAGCCTATAAAAAAGTGACTCATATAAGCCCGAATACATACTGACTCTATTTGTTCGCTACAAATAAAACGAGGCAGAACCATAGATCAAATCTGCGATAAATACACATATATTATATATATATATCATATATAATATAATCATTATTATATATATTATATATATATATATATATATATATATATATTATATATACTTATATTATATATAATCACATGATTGGTTTTTTTCTTCTTGACTGTCACCAGGAAATGAAGTAGGACTGATTTAAGATTTATATCTCTATTATTTTTATTTTTGCGATAACTTTTCAGACTTAAAAATAGAAATCGTTTTCTATACAATAGATATTTAAAAACAGAAAAGATTGTATTAAACTAATTACTAATCCTTCTCCCAAGTACGCACACACAATAACATATATGACATACATACACACACAAAACACACACATATATATATTATTATATACTACGTATATTATATATATATATTTATATATATATTATATATATTATATTATATTAATATATATACTATATATATATATACAAAGAAAAAATTTTCAAAAATTTGATTCAATTGAACAGTTTATAGGTTCTCAGTTGTCGCTGAGGAGATAAGAGATAATTGAGTACATTTCGGTCAGCGAAAGCTTTAAACTTGTCAAAATGAGAAGTATGAAAACTGTTTCGCCGTATATTAATATATATATATATAAAGTACTATAAATCATTATATATACTATATATATATAGTATTTATATATATTATTATTAGTATATATATATAATATATAATATAGTATATATAGTATATTATATATATAATATATTATATATATTATATATATACAGAATTTTTTTTATATATCAAAAATCCAATCAGTTCATATTCACTCATTGGCCTAATCATGAATTATTATTTCGAAAATTAATTAGTTTTGAGCCGTGATATTTATTCCTCTAAAAACCCTGTGTAACTAATAATTGACTAATAATAATTGTTTAAGATTAAATTTTAAATCTCTTTAACGAACTTTGAACTTCAATATTACATAACTAACTGAGAAGTTGGAAGTGAACGCTATACTTCCTTTCACGTGGAAAAATATTTTTGCTAAGCGGGTTAATGACTTTTAATTCAATCAAAGTACTTCAGGTCCATAATTACTTTATTTACATTGATATGATTTACACTTTTACATCGAAAAGCGGAATGCTATGAAAATTGTTTGTGCAAAGGTGCTTCAGTGTTTAAAATAGTTACCCATAAGTCATTTTATTTTATTTTTCTTCTTTTTTAATATTTTCCAATAATTTTTTTAATTAATTGGAGAAAAAGAATTATAAGTTAAAAATTCTATTGGCATTATTTCTTATCAATACTTTTTTTTAAAACTTCGTTTTACATTAAAGTTATTTTTATTGAAATTCTGGTCGCAGTTAAAGCCTAACAAGATCAGTTATGTGCAGTCGTGGCCAAGGTGGCGATAATACCAAAGCCGTTTATAATATTTATATATATTATATATATATATATAGTATATATATACTACATATATATATATATTATATACTATATATATATATATGATAAGGGTATATATATATATATATTATATATATATAATAATATATATATATATAGTATATATATATAATATATATATAAATTTACGTTTCTTAAGGAAAATAAAATAATATAAAGTGAACCAGTTTTGAGGGTCCTTCAGAACCGGGTGTCAAAATTGAGGCATGCAAAACCTTTTCAAATGAGTAATTTAGTTTTCATCAGATTGTCAATTAACTACTTCAACAGAAAAAAAGTAGCTCAGTTGAAGAATTCTTTTTACTCTTTTTGACATTTGAAAACTTGTCATTTTGACGACTTTGCATGCTCAATTTTGACACCGATTTTGAGGACCCTACATTTGTCTATTTTAGCAGTTTTTCTTTTGTGTGTGTGTATATACTATAATATATATATATGATTATATAGTACTATATATATATATATATATATATATATATATATATATATATATATATAATATATATATATATATATATATATATATATTATATATATATATATATTTATTATAATAGTATAATTACGAGTTCATGGTGGGACTCAATAGGCTAAGTGTGTTCACTCGCTTAGGTGTCGAGGTTTTCTTTAGATCTTTGTATTGTAAACTGCACTTGGAACCTGAGAACCAGATACATAAAATGAAGCAAAAACTTTCCGTTTATAGGATTTTTTTTTGTAATTAATAAGTTTATGCAAGGTTTATTCTACCACTAATCTCAAAACCAGCCGATCATTAAACTCATTAGATAGCATTTACAACAGTAACCCCATATTCCAACATATAAAAATCACGTTCACTGTTTGCCTCTTGACGAAACCATACCCATCGGTGGATAGATTTTCCATTAATTGGTTGATCAGAGGCAAAAGTTGCTATCAAACCTCATTAATATAAGCATTATTTCCACTTGGCAGGGAAAACATACGAACACAATTTTTCCTGGTTATATATCAAATGCGGTAGGCCAACCTCCATCGAAGGGATTAAGAAGTTCGGTATAATTAGTGCAATATATATATATATATATATATATATATATATATATACTATTATACGCTCTATTATATATATATATATATACTATATATATATAAGTATATAGTATATAGTATAATATATTATTTATTATATATATATATATATATATATTATAATACTATATTATATAAGTATATATTATATATATATATATAATATATATATTAATTATACGTACTAGTATATATCAGAGCGTGTGTGCACTTCCGCTCTTTAGTCCGCAAGTCCGCTAGTCCGCTCCGAGCGGACTACCAGAATAGGTGCGGACTAGCGGAGGTCGCGGAGCTCTCGTTCAGGAAATTAGCGGACCTTGCACGTGCGGATCAAAAAAAGTTTCCGCTCTTTTGTTCCGCACCTTTTGAAAAAATGAAGAATAATAGTTTTACTTTTTAAGAATTCTTATTGGTTATAATAAAGAAATATAATTTTTATTTGAAGTTTATCAAACTAATTTATACGTTTTTAGCTCTAAAGACTTATGTGTTTTTAATAATTAAACTTACCAAAACCAATCTTCAACCTCGCGCTAAAAGTACCATATAAGTAAATTAAGCATATTTAAATTGATTTGTATTTAGGAATGGTTATTACCCTCATCTATAACTTTAATTAATTTTATTATTACTATAATAACTAGGCAATAACTAAATCAATTCTGTGTAAACACAAACTCATATATATATTATATATATAGTATATATATATATATATATAATATATATATATATATATATATATCATATATATATTATATATATATATATATATTATATATATATATTATATATATTTCGGTTTTCACAGTAACTTGATATAATATATACTATATATATATATATATTCATATATATTAATATATATATTTATATATTATATATATATAATATATATATTTATATATTATATATATATATATATATATATATTATATATACTATATATATATATATTATTTATAATATATATATATGTATATATACCTATATAATATATAATATATATATATATATATATAGATTATATATATAATATATATATATATATATATATACTAATATATATATAGTATATAAGTATATATATATATATATATATATTATTATATACTATAATATATATATAGGATATATATATATATACTATAATATATATATATATTTTATATATATTATATATATATTATAATATATATATATAGTATATTATATATAATACTATGTATATATATCAATATATATATTATCTATATATTATACATTTATATATATATATATATATAGATGATATGTACTACTATATATATATATATATATATATATATATATAATATATATTATTATATATATCTATATATATATTATATATATTATATAGTATATATATATATATATATAGCTACGAGCTGATACGTACCATTAGCATCGACTCTGCAGCGTCGAGGCTTTCATGGATTTTCATGGATTCTACTAAATTCTTGGACGAAATAGACCTTCTTATGGGTGGACAGGCTGGTGGGGTGGTCAAAATATTTCAGTAGGGAAGGGAGAATGATTTAGGTGAGGACCTTAAATCAGCAACTCTACTGCTGGAAACGTGAACTAAAACCAGCACTGTTCCCTGCCTCACCAAGGACACTGCTTTACCCTCTTCAGTCATAGGCAGAATTTGGTTGAACTTTTTTCATTTTAAAATATAATAGCACCTCATCCAATAGTCTACCTGTACGAGCGAATATTTAGTATTGGTGGGGATTTTTTGAGGGCAAAGAGGTCGAAGCCTTAAACTGCTTTTATTTTGAAACCTAATCTTGTGTTTGAAACGGTATATGGATCTCTCTGTCCTTTTTGAAGACGACATGTGATGGATGAAGTAGAAATCTTGAGATTTTGTAATATTCATTCAATTTTTCAATATAATATTTATCAAATGTAAATTTTTGTAAGGATTTATCTCTACTATTTAGTATTCTAGATCATAAAACTTTTGTGATAAGTCTCACTTATTAGTGGGAGATCGTGTCGGACGTGCGGACTTTCGATGTAGCGGGAGGTTTGATGGCTGAATACAGTGGCCGGAGGGAGCGTACGCGGACTAGTTTTCTCGAGGTGCGGAGGTTGCGCTAGCGGACTACCCCTAAATGAGTGGGGTGCCCACCTCTGATATTATATATATATTATATATAGTATATCATAATATATATATAATATATACTACTATATATATATATATATATTACTATATATATATATATATATATATATATACTCTGAATATTCGAGCAGCTACTTCCTATTGAAGTGTGTGTAATGGCATGTGTGCCATACACGTCTGTGCGCTTTTGTAAAGGGCTGACATCCATACCCTCCTGTGCGCCTATAAATGTTCGTTATAATAATGCTATGCCTGTTTTAATAAGGATTTGTTAATCATTTAGCAAAGCATTCAAGTTGACCAATGAGAGGGTTTTGACATTTGGGAATGTTGGACTAGCGGGGGAGAGGGCCCTACTCTGGAGCACCGGGCCTCTCTAGGTCAGGCAGTTCCGTTAAGGACCTCAGTGAGAGAGATTGGACCCTGCGCGTTGCCATTCGAATAATTTTTGCTAATTGAGTTTCCCCATATTTTGAGACTTACACTTTATCTATTTACCTTTAGTTGCCCATTGGCATTAATGACAAAACAGTTCATATTGCAATCTGGCAATGTAAATAACAATAAAGCCGAATCCCATTTTTCAAGTACCCTAGTACTTGAGTGGGCATGGAGTAATCTCTGCCTTTAATATCATATATATATTATATTATATATACTTATATATATTTATATTATATATATAATAATATTATATATATTATATATATATATAAGTATATGATATAAAAAATATAGAATATATAGTATATATTTATATATATATTATTAAAAATTATATACTTATATACTATATATATATATATATATTATAATTATATATATATATATATATGATATTATATATATATATATTATAATATATATATACAGATAGTATATAGTATATATATATATATACTTATTATATATACTATATTTTATATATTATATTATTATATATAATATATATAATATATAATAATATAATGTTTATGTTTAAAAAAATTATTAAAAGTTGTACAATTATTTTTCTCAAGATAATTTTTGTTTCCTCATGCAAGTAATGAATAAGAATGAATGTAATTAAAGGTGAAGAAACAATTTAAATTACCATATATATATATATATATATACATATATATATATATATATTATATATATACTATATATATATATATTATATATATCATATATATATATTTATATATTATATATATTGATATATTTAACTTTAAATAGTTATGCCATACATTATTTTATTTAATTTTGAAAAATGGATTCTCCTGAACTTTACTTCTTAATTTTCTTTTTTACATTATTTTTTTCCTTCGAAATTTCTTGTTGCTTAATATCATCTTCGTTGATTACTGAGAATTTACGTCTCCGATCCATCACGAGCGACAAACATTCCCAAAATCTTCAAACTGGAAAAAATATAACAGTAAAATATGTGAAAAAAAAAATTGTGGTTGAAAAAATTGTTTCTTTTCCCCTGTGGCTTACGATTAAGCTGATTTAGACGTAACGAGTTGTGGTGAAAGTTCCTATTGGAAACCTCGTTCTGTTGTTGTTGTTCGTTGTTGTTTGTCTGGTTTGTGTTGTTGTTGTGTATGTTTTTGTTTTCGTAGTCGCCGTCGGTCCCGATTGGCTTTCGTCGGTCGTGTTTGTGGTTGTTGGTGTGTTTTTGTCTGTTGTGTTGTTGTTGCTTGCTTGTTGTGTTTGGCGTGGTCCTCTCCGTGTTTGTTGTTTGTGTTGTGTTGTTGTTGTTGTGTTGTTGTCTGTTCGCTCTGTTCGTGTTTTGTTGTTGTTGTTGTCGTCGTCGTTGTTGTTGTGCAGTGCTTTGTTTTGTGTTGTTTGTTGTGTTGTTGTTGTTGTTGTTGTCGTGCTGTTGTGGTTGTGTTGTTGTTGTAGCTGCATTGCTTCTACTACTGCTTCTTCAACTCCTTTTAACTGTAAATTTAGTAAATTATAATCTGTTAATAATTAGTATAGTATACTTAAATAGTAGTATATACTAGATCTACATATATATATTATACCTATAATAGTATATCGATATATATGAATATATATCTATCATAATACGTATATAGTTATAATATGATAATTACTATAATATATATATATAATATATAAGTATATATATTATATATTATATATTGGTTTCAGCATGCCGAAAAGTTCAGGCATGTAACTAAAAAACTATATTAGCATGATGGCTGACGGTACTCCTAAACTTTCTTCTTATTGTAATCAGGAGATAGATTCTTATCCGAGAAATTAAAAAAAAATAAAAAAAATAACGCTTTTTAAAAAATTAAAAATTGGTTACAATTGTTTGAAAATTTATCAGTCTTTTTTTGAATAAACTCAAGATGCGACTTACCTCACGAGTGGACGAAAGTCCAATATTAGACTGGCTAATCTTTTTTGCTTTTTTAAAAACGAAGACAGCAGCTACCATCGGGTATAACTAAGAACGGTGCTGCTAGGAGAGAGTCGGGTTTTCTCAGGCCTACCGGGGGACGACGCGAGGGGGACTTCCTGTTCCCCCCCTCATCGGTCCCCGTCGGCCGTCGAAACCCCCCTGAAGCAAGGATATAAAAAGAAAAAAATTACATTTATCTCAATACTATTTCCACAGCGACATCGTTGCAATTTTTCCTGTCTCGAGATCTAGCAGCTGTTTCAACAGGCCGGTGCTCTATCATAGTCAATCAGAGCCCTGCACCTTCTTATAATAATCTAATATGGAGTTCTAATAAATATCTAGAATAATTAATTTTTTTTTACTCCTTACTCGCCGTAAATTTCATCGCGCCAGGTACGTTAAAGAATGTCTCGCGATTAATAATTAATTACGATATTATGTTTCCATTCTGTATATGTTATAGTTTTCTAGTTACATGCTGAACTTTTGGGATGGCTGCCTATATATATAATATATCATATATATATATATATATATATATATCATATATATATTATATATATTAGTGAATTATATCTATATTTATATATAATATAATATATATCTATATAATATATATCATATATAAAGATAATGAAAAGTGAATTTTTCTTCGAAACAAAAACCTGAAAATTTTTCAAGAATTAAAAATTAAAAAATGGGAACTGTAAAGGTTTGAACTCCATTTCTTAAAAAGTTAACAAAGGAAAAAGGGAATTGAACTCGATTTAAAACCAGATTGAACTGATTTTTTTGCCTTTTAGTCAATGCCTTTATTACTTTCTAGGTAAATATTGCCTTCGATACTTTAAAAGCCTAAGGCTTAAATTGGGTTTTGTCCTGATTAGACCAAAATTTGACCCAATCACAAGCATCCTAACTTAGAAATAATAATAATTAAAATATGTTAATAATAAAAAAAAAAGTTAATTTTGTAAAATGAAGAGAAAAACAAAAGACGAACGGACGGAGTGAGCGTCAAATGAAAAAAAAAACAAAAAAACAAATTCGGCCATATGCTGTTCAAAGGTACTTATTCCCCCACCCCCCGTTTTTATAAATGGAGGGAATAACCGTCAGTACAGTTTGTTCCCATTTTTTTTTTTTTAAGATAGACAAATTCGTCGGATTGGGAACTAGATGTCAATATCCTTTAATTCCCTATTGGTACCAATTTTTTTATTCATAAATAAACTTTACGCATTAAAAGAATGAAAGATATAACAAAATATAGCAACAAAAAATATTTAAATATTAAAAGAAAACGAATTTTTTTTTACCAATTTTTAATTTTTGACTATGCAATTAAGATCTCAATAATATTACTGTACCCTGTACATAAATAATAACTAATAATGAACCTAATAATAATAATATAATAATCAATAATAATTTATATTAATTAATAATAATATAATAATAATAATTAATATCTCTCAACAATCTAGAAATATATTAAATCTATATATATATTTATTATATTACAATGTATATATATATATATATACGTATGTATTAACCAATAGAATATATTATATATTAACATACTTATTATATATAGATAATTATTATTCAAATATATATCACTATATTATATATATATACTAACATATATAATATTAATAATAATAATAATATAATAATAAATATTTAATAATAATATAATAATATAATTATAATAATAATAATAATAACTTAATATAATAATAATATAATCATAATTAATTAATTAAAACTAATAATAATAATCTAATATATAATTATACTAATAAGAAAAAAAAACTGAGTTCTCATTACATGATTCTTTCAATTATGAATAATAACTAAAAATAAAAAGAAGAAGAAAAAGAAAAGAACAAGAACAAGCATCAGAAGACGTCATAAGAAGAAAAAGAAGAGAAAGGAAGAAGAAGAAAGGAACATAAAAAAGTTATTATTATATTATTATTATTTGATTATTATTAATTATTATTAGTAATTATTATTATTATTATTTTATTATAAATTATTACTATATTATTATTATTATTATTATTATTATTATTATTATTGATTATAGTATATCTCTATTCTATTACAGCTACGGAAAAAATGTACTTACAACGATTAAAGGTAAACCGCAAAAAACTTGCTAAAAACGCCTAAAAACAACTTTCCGATTCAAGTTACAAATTATCTCTTTATGAAAGCCGTCAAGGCATGAATTTTAAATATTGTTCCGCTTTATTATAATTAAATAATAAAATAATAATAATAATACATAATAATAATAATAATAATAATAATAATAATAATAATTAATAATATAATAATAATAATAAAATAATAATATTATTATTATTATTATTATTATTATTATTATTATTATTATTATTATTATTATTATTATTATTATTATTATTATTATTATTATTATTATATTATTATTATTTTTATTATTATTATAATGACGACTGTTTTTGACCATTACCATTAAGGAGTAATCATACCAGTTTTAATTTCTTAAAATTGTAAACACACTAACATTTTTTATACATTTCTCTGAGACTAAAGGATTAAGAAAAAAAAGATGAAGGTATTTTTAAATAGTTTTATTAATAATAATAAAAATCAAACTCAAATATATTAAACTACAATCCCAGAAAATATTGACGAAGCCAATTGTAGACATTTACTGGCTTGATATTGAACTGAAATGGCTTTCCAACGTTGAAAATTTTTATAATTCAAACTTTCATTTTCTGGGTCAGTTAAAAAAACTATTCTACAATACTTAAATTATTTTAACTTTAGCATTTAATTAAAATAATAGAAATAACCTTAGTATATATATAATAAGTTTCTTGGTAAAAGTACCTAGAAAGTTAAGGACTAATTCACATATATCACATCAAATACTTATATCCTAACTTACAGAGGTCAAAGTCTAGGACTCTAGCATATTACCAGAACTTTGGCACAATATTTTAAGTTAGTAGGATTTCATTTGCATCTAATTCAAGATACATTTACTTAACAATTAAAGAATTAATTTAAATTCAAGATATATTTATATGTCAAAATTTACAAAAGCAAGTTAAATTTATTTAAAAATTGAATAATGATTTCATTACATTTACTTACAATCTAACAGTAATTTAAATGGCGAAATACTTTTGTTTGTCAATTTGTACTTTAAATCAAATGGCAAGATACTCTTATTTTGCAATCGAAATGAAACTACATTCAAGACAAATTTATTTGTTAATTAATTGGACAGCAGATTTATCTTTAAGATACATTTTCTTCTCAATTAGTCAGTAAATTTAATGGGAAAATACACACTTTACATTTGGACTGAATTTAAATTTAAGCTTTGTTTACTTCAAAATTGAGCAGTAAATTGATTTATGTACATTTACTTGATACCTTGTCAGTAAATGAAAGGCAGAATACATTTACTTGACACTTCACTTTTTTAATTCAAGTACATTTACTTGAAAACTGGACTGAATTTAAATTCAAGTTATATTTAGTTTATAACTGGGCAATAAATTAAATTCAAGAAATATATACTTGGCAATTAAATTGAATTTAAATTCAAGATACATTTACTTGGTAACTGAACTGAGTTCAAATTCATGATTCATTTGATTGACAAATGTTCAAAACCTCTTCGAATATTTTGACAAACTTAAAGACATCTCTATAGGAGTTGTAAAGAGGCGCCGTTGCAACTCTGATCACATTAGGCATTCGTACATCACACTGAAAAAGAAAAAAAATGAAAATAAATAAAAAATAAGAGGTTTAATTATTATTAACATAAAGTTTGAAATTTTGTTTCCTAAATAAAAATAAAAAACAACGAAAATTATAGCTTTCTTTTTTTTCAAAACTTTTGAAAATTTTATTTCTAAATTAAAAGCAAATAAAAGATCTTTAATATTTAATTTATGAAAAATTTAATTTTTTATATTATTTTAAAATCCACTTTAAATCATCTTCTCAACTTAAATTGCACATACTATGGACTGAGATACCAGTTGTTAATTAATTTTTAATTTTATCTACCTTTACTTTCTTCCTAATTTACCTTATTATCTATTTATCTTTTTACTTGTATTTCTTTTGAATGTTAATTTTATGATTTTAATTTACTTTCATATGTTCACTCTCATCTAATCTAATCTGTTTACTTTAATCTACTTTCATTTGTTTACTTTCTTGTACTTTCATCTGTTTACTTGAGGTTCTGAATATACTTACAACGACTCCTCGCTTCTGGAGTTCTTCATGAACATTTCTGGTTGGGAAGCAAAAAGAGAGTGACAACTGATTACCCCTTTTCAAGGGGTCTTTTGGAGTAATTATTTCGCCGGGTTTTGAGTTGGCAGGATATGTATCAAAGATTCTTTCTAGAAGATACTCCATGTAACCTGTTAATTTGATTTGTTTTTCTATCAAAGTATCCATTCCAGCTTCATCGAAGATCTGGAATACATATGTTATTGTTTAGAGACTACATACACATATTTGAGTCGTCGAAAGAAGAATTGGTGTTAGTAAAAAATTTTGATTTTGAAAAAATTTTGGTTTTCAGGTAAAGATATATATTGTATTCAATGGGGGACTGTTGCACATACGCTGTCATATTTTGAGAAATAATTAACGTAAATTAGCTTAAACAACTTTAGCGCAAAACATATTAAAAGTATTGCTATCCAATGGTGGTGAAAGTTAGATTTGTAAAAATAAGGACTTAACACCATTTCTGCTTTCAATTCCTCATTTATTGTTCTCTAGCAGCATAGACGAAGCGATTATAAGTTCTCTAATCTCTAGATATTTAAAAAAGTAAATAGGTTCTAAATAGCTATCACAACAGGAATATTACCTAATCAAGAATGAAGGTCTGGTTGCTTTTTCTACAAGAATTATTTAGTACATCCAATCAATTTATTGTTACATAAGACTTATGAGGTAAATAAAAATGCTAAAATTCTATCCACATTCTCATTAAATATATGTAGAAGTCAAACATCTATCCGTAACGGCGGATGAATGACACAAGGAGGTACGTTCCCATTTAGACATAAAATAAGTGAAATGAGGATCAAAAGTGACAAATTTCCAATACCTCTAAACTGCTGAGAACGCAGGCAACCATAATGGGTGACGGATTTGAAAGCCGAAATCCATCGATACCTTCTGCTGAATCGCAATTATCTTTCATAAGAAATCTTGTATTCGACTTGTTACTCCACCAACCTTGAAGACGTGTTTGATTTCTTGCATTATGTTTTCGATTCATGTAAGCCCCGCCAATACATCCTGCTCCACTGTTTAGGTACTGAAATTGAAGCAACATGCATTATAAAACCTTTCGCTACAATTTATATCACCACTTATTAGTGTTAAATCTGAAAATAAGTTTCAGAAAAAATTATTTAATTAATGGAGTGTTGAAGTGGTGCGGTGGTAATTGAAGATTGAAAAAAAAGAGAAATGTTTCATGCAATATTTTCAATATTGTGGATATTAATAAGGTGAAAACTTAGTTTGTGTAATTTTGATCTATGGAGAATTTAATGCTATCTCTTTGAGTAAGTATATCAAACTGACAACTACTACTATTGGTCTTTAAAAAAGGTTCTGTCTAACACCCGAATTCTAGTTTGATGGCGTTGTCTAAAATGCACTGTAGAAGTTTGCTTAGAAAGATAACAAAGAAAGAAAAAAGAAAGAAAGAAATAAAATAAATAAATAAAAGATAGATAAATAGAAACATTATACCTGAGGAAAAACAAAATTTGACCAACCTTATAAGTGCACCAGCAAGCGAAGTCTACACCCCTCATCTAAAATTTACATATCCCAATGGCGGAGCTAAGTCCCACCCCACATCACAACTCCTTCGTTTGTTGCCACTGCGCGCTTCGATGCGCATCTCAGTCGAAACCTTTTGACCAGCTGTTAGTATGCCACTCCACTAAGCAAAACAATCCATTTTCTTCCTCATTCTGATTTACTGTTAAAGAGAACATGGCAATCCGCGAATGCTCTCTAGCCCTAAATTTACGGAATCTTCGAATTACCAGTATTTAATCAAATCTCCATACATTGTTATTTATTTTAAGTCCGTCATCATTACTGACCTATTTAATTCAACTACATGACCAATTACAGACCTCCCAGTCTGAAAAGCCATAAATAGCAATTAGCATAGCATACCTCATGACGTCATCGCTGCTGAGGGTGTGTCTGTCTATTTCGGCTCTACTTCTAACTCACAGCTTCGCTAGAGTGTACTATGAGTTGGACTTGAGATACTCTCTATCTGCGTACTTCATCATATAATAATAACGCCTATGATCTGTATTTTGAAAGATCTTCATAACTACAGTACTACCTACTTATACTATAACTACTATAGCTACTTAATACTACCTATATAATATTAATAATATCACTATATTAAAAAACATACTATATTATTATATATCTTATACCGGAAATAACTTTTAATTGGATACACAAGACAATGTCAATAACCACATACTATAGTATAATACTATAGGAATCCAAAATAATAATAGTATTAATATATACCATTATTAACCTATATAAATATACTCATAAACGCCTCTACGCTATTTAACCTTATATACTATACATTTCCATATATATAATTACTAATACTATATACTAACATATATTAATACTTGTGACTATAACCTCACCAGATTATATATACCTATATATTAAGTATATACCAATATATATATATATATAAATATTACTGATTACTATATATATTTACATTTTGAGGGTACTACATAGATATATATATATATAATATATATATAATATATAGTATATAAGTATACTACTATATATATATACTAATATATATAGAATATATATATATATATATATATATAACATATACATGGACGTTAGCAGATTTATTTAGGGGCAAGTTGAGTGATATAATATTATATAATATATATATAATATATATAATATTATTATATTATATACATATATATATATATATATATAATAAACTAGTACTATAGTATATATATATATGTGTGGTGTGTGTGGTGTGTGGTGGTGTGTGGTGTGTGTGTGTGTGTGTGTGTTTGGTGGTGTGTGTGTGTGTGTGGTGGGTGTGTGTGCGTGTGTGTCGTGTGTGTGTGTGTGTGTGTTGTTGGTGTCTGTTGTGTGGGGGTGTGTGTGTACGCAAGATTTGACTTATGGTTATATCACAGGATAAAAAGTTACTTCTATTATAAAAATAAATAAAATAACAAGTCTACAACAGTTGTAATTAAAAATTTTGTCATGAAAAAGTTAAATAATAAAAATAATACCTATTTTAGAAAACGTAAAGTAATATATGAATGGTGCTAGGACAAAGAAGCAGAAGCAGAATCATTTGAAGGCTAAATAGTATTAGAAGCTGATGCCTATAGACCTAATTTCAATCTCGACTTTAAATTTTTCAGGTTAACTACTAATTTTATGATATTCAAATTTAAATTTAACCATTAAGCCTGTCTTCATTTATTGTTTTTTCTTAGCCAAGTCTTTACTCTTCGCAGAGTGCTGAAAACCTTTCAATGGTACCTGTTGAACACGGTAATTTGCCAATTAATAGAACCAGTTTTGATTGAGGAAAAAAGGGGTTGCGTTCCTTTAATAACTTCAGTAAGTTCCAAAAGCTTTCAACTTTTACTATCCATTTTTTATCAAACAACCACAAGTTAGTACATAAGTCAGTTTCGTATGAATTTTATTACATCAAGATCATAAATCTCTGAAAAACATTTACTTTCTCAGCAAACTGCCTACGGGAGCCACCTAACATAAGAAAACGATGCAAATGGAAACAATACAAACATCTCTGCCACTTGTCTCTGGAAACTCTAGTCTCTAAAGAGGCATGAATAGTAACGTTCAAGACTACCAGCCACACATACAGAACGCTTTCCCACATATTCTCAGCAGAAGTTTCAGCAGGCCATGACCTGCTCATGTCTCTGACGCCTGTCACTCTCCTGCGGTGCAACGTCTCTACTTAAGAATCTCACAAGTAACGAACATTGGCGGATAAGGCAAATCAGCAATTATCCCCTTGCATCAGCATTGATTGCGTCTTTGACAACCTTTCAAAATTCATTTGCGACATATGTCACGCAGTCTATCCTGACTCCTCTACATGTAAAAAAAACTTTTCTTCGAATCAACATGTCTAACCACCTGCGCTCCTAACTAACAGCAACAATAATATCTTGTTATACGGAAAGACAACCGCGCTCACCATAACAATGAAATTGGGTCCTTCGCGACTGCCCGACACGGCCAATAACTAGACACAACTGCATCTTCTGTCTTTGCATCTGCTTGCCTTCCACCAATTCTTTTATTCAATTTTTCATGAAAATTAGCATAAACTAATGAATTTTTGGAGTCCAGCCGGTTCGCAAACTTTCAGCCCAATCTTGGAACCCGTAATTCTTTCACAGGTCTCGAGTCTCTGAATACAGCTTCTGTCCTTTTATCTCTGGCCAATATCCTATTTCAAATATTCCGAATAATGTTCTTCAGCTCATAATAACCAAATTAACGTTCGATGCTTCCTCAGTGAAAACTATAATCTTTTTTTCATTATCTTTCCGCGCAGTTCCTCTTGAAACCTATTTCTATCCTGCCAATGCTGCGCAGCGGTCGTACCCCCGACCAATGCATAGACTCCGCTTTCAAACCTTTTCAAAAAATTAACAAAATCCATCGCTTTTCTCGTCATATCATCCTTCAAGAACTCTTCACCAAATTCAACCCCAGATAATTCCTCTCGAACAGTCATTTTTTTCAAGATCGAAAAAACCTTATGCCTACACGATAATTGTTCGTGCCCCAACATCCGCATTTTCCACGTGCCCAACATGAGAGATACCACAAAAACCAACTTCTCTTTAGCCACATCCGCCGACAATATTTTGTCATGTAATTCACACCAACATGTATCAGCTTCATTTTCAATCATCCGGCAGACTTCCAGACGCGCATTCTTCTTCTGTCCGTGATAGTTCAATTCCACCAGTCACCATCATTCTTATTCGCAGCTCACTCAGTCCTACAAAATTCCCTCGATGCAGCTTTCATCTCTCCTTAAAGCAATCCATGCCTTCCACGAAAACTTATGCTCTCCACAAATGTGCAATATTTTCTATTCTTCATTGCAATTATCTTTTTAGTTTGTCTGACAGCTGCATAATCACACTACATACGCTTTCCGAAACCTTAACACCTTGGCAGCGCAAAATGCTATCGACATACAGAAAGTTCTAGGGGGAGAATAATGTCAGAAGAAGCCAGCTTATAAAAGCACAAAGCTAGTTGACTCTAAGCCAATATGACAAAGGAAAAACACATTAATAACTTTAGAAAAAATTACCTATAATAGTCGTTTTATAATACGTTATAATCTAGTAGCTTACTACTTCACTATCTATCGATTATGTTTTTTTCACTCTTTTCTTAGTAATAAACCTTAAAACTGTCGCCTGCAAACATATAGGTTCAGCATTTTTTTTTCGCCAAGATTTAGGGGGGCAAGTGCCCCCCCCTGCCTCACGCCCAGTAACATAATATATAGTATACATAAAACTACATGACAAAGGAAAGTGATCATATATAAGTATATTATATATATAAGCTTATCTATATATATATATATACTTATATAATATAGTATATATATATATATAATTATTATATCAGACCTTCCATATAAAAAAAGTCACGAATACTCCACTATTAGGTATATGTATAAGGTATATATATATATATATATATTTATATAATATGCCGAGCCCGAATAGCTAGCTGGACACCGTATCTAAAAAAATAGCGATAATACTACCAATAAAAAATGAATACATTTTTGAACATTGTATTGCCAGTAACCAAATACATATTTTTTAATAATATACTTTTAATATTGCCGTAAAGTCCTATTTAAAACTTACTTTGGGACCCTTGAGTTGTTACCCATAAACAATAATTACGTTCTTCATATCATTTCCAAGTATTTAAGGTACTTTTAAAAAAATCTTGATTTTTATTTTTTTTTGTATAATAAAATTAAAAAATTACTTATTATAACCTGTATTAAAAACTTACTTTCCACCAGCACTCACGGCGTCTGGACGGAGCTTCCGTTAAGATTACCCCTGATTTGCATGCATTTACGTAATAAATTAAAAAAAAAATAAATTTTTTCAATTCCATCCATACGTCTTCACTTTTCAAATAATCTTGCGAAGCATAAAATATAGCGGGTCATTGTCCAGAAAATTGGGCGAACGCGAGATTGTGTACATCAAAACCTTATATTATTTAATTTTTTTATCGCCCTTCATTTATTCTTCTTTTATTTTCTGCAATTAAAATGTGTCCTGATCTTTTCAAAAATGTATTGTTTACTCGTAGCTACCGTAGTTTCTATATACAAAGTGTCAGCTTATTCGGGACCGCTCACCTATATACAGAGGGTGGACATCGTACTCAAAAAAACAGTATCCGTTATCTTACCCCGTTACTCGGAAAAAGTAGTTCCTGTTATCGTTATTCCGTTTCTTGAAAGGAAAATTAACGATTAGTGCGTTACTCCGTACTTTACCTACTATGACATCTAATTACGGTATCTTATTAATTTAATGTGTTATATTAAAATTTCAACATCATCACATTACTTATAAAAAAACCCATACCCTCAGAAGACCCTAGCTCACTTCAAGCACTTATCCTTACATCACCAACGATTAAGTGCACCAGCCACCCTTCCTGCTTTCACCATCTTTCACTACTACAACTTGCATTATCCTTCCCCTTTCATCCAACATATATATAAATATTAAACTCAGACACCTTTTTCATTTTGCTCTTCATCTAAACAGAACTTCACACAGTACTGCCTGTCTCACAACCATGGACCTTACTAACTTATCACGTTTACCTTCAAATAACATCTCTTTACCACACCCGCCAAATCTCTCTACCAATCCTCTCAAAACTCTCTTCAGTTGGCAACACAAAACCAAATCATGCGCTAATATACCCCTGTTGCAAATCTATAAAACTTTAATACAATTTATATCTTCTTCTCCCTCATTTTCCAATCATTTGTTTCAAGGTAAACATTTGATCCACGCATCCTCTACCACTATCTAAACGCACCTTATTCTTCACCCAATCATCTTCAGTTCACTCGACATTCTTCGACCAATAATTGCCAGTAATATCTTGCCTTACTACACTAGTAAACTAATTTCCCCGTAAATTCCTGCAGTTACCTTTATATCCCTTACCCTATATAAGGTACTATACTGATCTCTCCAATCCTCGACTAACCCTCTCCATTAAACCTTTGTTAACACAACTTTCATATATCATATTCAATCCACCATCGCTCCGTTCTGGATCATTTCTCAGTAATATCTTATATCTCTCTAGTTTACCTATTCTTCTATACTGTGTCGCTCTACCCATTAACTCCTCGTTTTTGTCTGTTTTTGTGTTTGTGTTGTTGTTGTGTGCTGGGGTCCTCCTTACTAATGACCCTCATCCCCAAATACTTATCCGCTTCTCGCACCATCAAACCCACACACATCACTTTCACCTCTCATACGCCAATATATGCAGATTTCGAAGTGTCTCACCACACTCTTGCCACATCAGTTCAGCAGTTACGAAAGCACCTCCCATATTTATTATTTTCAAATCCCCCTTCATTCCTTATACTATATATATATATATAATATAATAATAACTATATATATATAATATATATATAATATAATATATATATATATATTAGTATATATATATATTATATTATATTAATATAATTAATATATATACTATATAAATACGATATATATCTATTATACATGCTTAGCAGGAATTCATTAGGTGCAAAAGGTCTGAGTGATATGCAGATAGATATAAATACATAATATAAAAAATATATATAATACATATATATTATATATTATATTATATATATATATATAATATAATATATATACTATATTATTAATTATATACTTTATATATATATATATATAACTATCAGCTGCTTTATCAGCCGCCAAATGCTTTCGACATACTGAGAGTTCCATCGAAGAATACTGTCTGGAAAAACAGCTGAATAAAAAACACACAGCTAGAATGACTCAAAGTCAATATGAAAACGAAAACACACTAAAACTATAAAAAAAATGTATGTTCTATAATACTGTAGCTAATAAGTAATTACTCCTCAATCTATCGCATGATTGTATCTTTTTTCAGTTTCTACTACATAAACCTTAAAAAACGTCGTCTGCAAGCATCTAAGTTCATTTTTATTCGCCAAATTTAGGGCAAGCCCCCCCTGCCCCCCTTGCCCCCTGCCTACTGCCCACTGTAGTATATAATATAGTAATAATATATAATATAATATAATATAATTACTAATATAATATATTATATATATATATATTATAATATATAATTATATATATATAAATTAATATATATAATAATAGCAAATAAAGAAAGGTATATTGTACCTACTCATTCGTGTTTCTAGTTTAATATCATAAATTGTAAGTACCTATTTTATAATAAGTACCTATTTAGCCAATTTTGTTTACATTTCAAACTTATTACTTTGTTAACTTAACTTTTCACCTTTACAATTGCACAGAAAAAAAAATATATCAAGTTGACATAAAATTTTCCATCCAAACCCGTTCCTCTCCGGAGTTAAAATTTACGGTTTATTGTGATTGAAAACATCAATGAGTATAAATTGACATACACTCAATATATAAACTATTTATTTCTGCTTAACATCACATATACAGCATAACCGCCAAATAAAGCCCATTACATGTTATATTAAACTTCCAAAGAAATTACATATATATATATATAATACTATATTATAATATATACTAGATATATATATATAATATATATATATATATATTATATATATATATATTATATATATATATAAATTAAAATTATTTTAAAAATATTTTAAAATTTAAATTAAAATATATATAATAATCTTATATATTATAATATATATATAAACGGCCTGGTATATTACACCAATTACTATCTAACAAAAGTGCAAGTTTGTTAGTTTAATTTCGAGCAATAAAATTAACTTTTTTATAAAGCGAAGTTGGAAAAAAAATATTAATATGATATATAAAATTTTTTACTTATACTTTTTTTCATTATTAATTAAAAAATTAGTGTAAAATATTAAAAAGGAAAATAAAATAAAATGTCGTTTGGGTAACTATTTTAAATGTATTAATTTGAAATTTTAACACCAAGACTGACACAAACAAATTCATAGCATTGCGTTTTGATATATAGTATATCATATGCGATGTTAAGTATATTATATGAAGTAGTTTGATGAAAATTAAATCATTCGATCGCGTGTCAATATTTTCTACACGATATGAAGTAGTTCCTTCCTATTTCAGTAATTTATAATTATTAAATTCAGAAGTTTCGTTAAAGTTTAATATCTAATTTAAAAATTATCATTTGCAATTGATATAAGGTTTTTAAGGAATAATATGAGGCCAAACTAAATTAATTTGCGAAATGACAAATCATGATTGGGTCATTGATTGATATAATTGCGATTTTTGATATAATTTTTTTTCCTTCTGTGTGGCAGAA
>JABUQX010019606.1:15000-22511 GCA_015478945.1 Trachelipus rathkii | reverse complement strand
ATGGATATTCTTGTCAGTTATAGCGACACCACAGGATTTTCATGAAGTTATTTGAAACGTTTGAAATGATGTGCAAAGAAATTAAAACGTAAAAAAAGGCTCGAAAAATGAACCTGAAAAGTTATAAAGTCTCCAAATTTCATATTTGTAGCCTATTTACAGCTAGAGGCTCCTTATTTTAATTTTTTTTATAGGCTTATAATGTTGAAGCAATATTTGTATTTTTTCCAGCACTCACTGGTCGGGGGTACGGACAAATGTTCATTTATCACTAAAATTTGATATAAATGTTAAAAGAAGATTAAGTGCTCTTGAAGCAAGTGTGAGACCAGAAAAAAAGAAAACTTGGTCAGGACAAGAATTAGGTCCCAAAAGAAAGAAGAAATGTGGAAAGAAATCATTTTTACACCAAGGTCAGAACGTTGTTTGAAAGAAATCTATTTGGAAAATAAATTATATACCACCAAAGAAAGAAAATTTGAGCTTGCAGAGACCGCCGTTATCGTGTCTGAGTGATCAGTTTGCATGAAATTGCCAGCTATGAATTTTAAGGCCATTAGGCCAGCCAGAAATCCCAAACTGACCGTAGAAATAAAGACTAAGCTCAAGAAATAGGCTAAAGATCACAAAGACAAAGATTTGAAATACTGAATATCGGTAATTATTTAAATAATGTAAAGTAATTTATTATTTGAATATAAAAAAAAGTTGTCTCCTTATAAATATTATAATTTCTTGTTTGTTATAAGTTTTCATCAGCGATTAAAGCACTTTTAAAATCATGGCAAATAAATTCCAGTTTGTACGTCGTCATATCATGATCTGTTCTTTCATAAGTGGCTGGAGTACTAGGTGCCTGTACGTGGTCAAAAGCACCATGAAACAGGACCAGTGTAAAGAGATGCTGCAGAACCGATTGATCCCGCAGTTCATGCAAGTTGGAGCTCCTTGTCACACTGCACGATCAGTCAAGACCTAATTGCATGAGAAAATATCTCTTTGGTGAGTTGGCCAGGAAATTCTCCAGCAAGGCATGAAATCCAATAGAGAATGTCAGGGAGCTGAAGAGAGAGAGAGAGAGAGAGAGAGAGAGAGAGAGAGAGAGAGAGAGAGAGAGAGAGATAGAGAGAGAGAGAGAGAGGGAGAGACGAGAGAGAAGAAGAGGAAGAAGAAGAAGAGAGAGAGGAAGAAGAGAGAGAGAGAGAGAGAGAGAGAGAGAGAGAGAGAGAGAGAGAGAGAGAGAGAGAGAGAGAGAGAGAGAGAGAGAGAGAGAGAGAGAGAGAGAGGTCATAACCAGAGGCATTTTATGAAGTTATTTGAAATGTTTGAAATGATTTAAAGAAAGAAAACAAAAATTGTTCGAAAAATAATCATGAAAAGAGTTATGAAGTCTTCAAGTTTCATATTTATAATATATTTACCTTTAGATGCTCCATTTTTTTTTATATAGACTTATGATGTTGAAGCAACATTGCACTATTTTTCCAGCACTCGCTGGTCGGAAGTAAGGACAAATATTCATTTATCACTAAAAATTAATAATGTTATTTCTTAACGATCTAGTAAAAAAAATCTGAAAAAAATACAAAAAAAATCGATTCCCATAACCCAACACGTTTCATAATTTGATATATATTCTAAATTATATATATATATTATATATATATATATATATAATATATATATTATATATATATATATATATATATATATATATATATATATATATATATATATATATATATATATATTATAGCGACCTTCTATCTTTCGGCGAAAATGTATGAATCGTATGGGTACATAGAATGTCAGAGGAATAAATGTTGAGGAGAAGAGGAGAGAGGTGATGGATGTGTTTAGAAACGGTATATTTGATTTGATCGCTGGGACTGAAACAAAAATGAAAGGAAACTATAAAAATGAGTGGTGTGGTATGAAATGTTTATGTGGTAGTGTGGAAAGGAATGAGAGGAGGAGAGAGGGTTGCAATTTCTGATGAGTTGGACGTGCTACAGAGCCTATGATTAGATTTTGTTGTTGTGCATACTAGAATTCTAATGTGGCTAAATATTTTAAGTTTGAAAAGTTAAAGGTATGTGTGGTTGTTGTGACTATGGCCCATCTGAGAAGGTTAATTGTTGGCAAGTTGAAGAGAGTACGAATTTCTGGGATAATCTGAATGATGTTTTAGAGGATTGTGTTTAGTGACCTAAATGGTTGGATAGGTGATAAAAAAAGGGATGGTATAATAGGTGGCTTTGGAATGTCGGGAGAAAGTGAGAATGGTAGGAAGGTGATTGATTTCTGTGAGGAGAGAGGTACGTGTCTGTAACTAATACTTTTATTTAAACACAAGGAGTATTTCATATGTATACTAGAGTTGGTGTAGGTAGAGATGGTATCGAAATGAAAAGTATGATTGATTTTGTGTTGATGAAGAAGATGTTGAAGTATGTGTTTGATGTTAAATCAGTGAAGGGATTATAAATGAGATTATCGGATCTTTATGTTGTTTTATGTAAAATTAAATTTGTGGGGGCTTGGATGGAGAGTTAATTTGATAATTTTAAAAGGAAGTGGGAAGTAGAATTTAAGAGTGAGGAAATTAGTGAACAAGGTAATAAGGATAAGTATTTAAAAGCGCTCACAAGTAAATCAGTTGAATGTGAGTAAGTTGATTCTGAACAAATCTGATGATTTACAAAAAGATAAACAAAGTTCATCACTAGTAAAACATAGACAAAACTGCAACCATCGTATAGATATAAATACTCGAGAAATAATTAAAACTATTCAAAATACACATATTCGCAAAATCACAGAATCATTTATTATAAGTAACTCTAATAACTTTAATCTACAACAAGGTGAAATCATCATTGACAAAATTAACAACAAATACTTAAAAGAATCCAGCTCACTAGTAAACCTTTTAAAAAAAGTATAATTCAAAAATAGACGATAATAGAACCAAGTAGCCAGAAAATAGGAAGTCAAAATTGCACCAAACTCTCTACAAGCTGCCTTAGTTCCTGACGAAGTGTGATGGATCAGATCCACACGAAAGCTCCGAACTATTATATTTAAAGAATATTTTTTAAATTATTAATTTTAATGTTAAGAGAGCCATAGTAGTAAACGGTATTAGTGACTATGAAGTAACTATTTCATGGTGTCTTCTTTATGTGGCAACCTCAGGGGAATAAAATATCTCAATAATATATAAGCTACCGAGCAAGTAGCATTGAAGAAAATGATATATACTATATATATATATATATATATATATACTTATTATATATAATATATATACTATATAGTATATATATATATATATAAGTATATAATATTATATATATATATATATAAGTATATATTATTTATATATAATATAATATATTATATTTATAATTAATATATATATTAATATATATATATATATACTATATAATATATATATATATATATATATATATATTATATCATATAACTATATTATAATATATATAATTTATAATATATATTATATATTAATATTTAATAATATTATTACTAATAATTGATTATGTTAATAAGGGTTGCTGATTTGATATAAAATTAATATTTATTAATTATATATAAATATAAATACTTGATACTTTGTAATTAAAATATTATTATATTATATATATTATATATATATATATTAATATATATATATATATTAATATTAATATATATATATTATATATATTTAATATATTATTATATAAATATATATTATAATATATATTATATATATATATTATATATAATATATATATATAATATATATATATATTATATACTATTATATATATATGTTATATATTAATTAATTTAATAATACATTTAAATTATACTATATATATAATATTTAATATATATATATTATATATATACTATGATATATTATATTATTATATATATATATTAATATATATATTATATCTTTATATTAAATATTAATTATGATTATATCTAATATATATATATATTATATATATATATATAATATATATATATATATAATATATATATATATTATATATTATTATATATAAATATTATAATATTAATTTATATATATAAATATATATATATATTATTTTATATTATATTTTAATATTAATTATATAATTATTTTTTATATATATTATATTAATATATATATATAATATATAAATAATACTATATATTTATATATTAATTATAATAATTTATTATAATATTACTTAATATATTATATTATTTATATATATATATATATTTATATATATATATATTAATAATAATATATATATATAGTATATTATATATATATTAATATAATATATTATATTAATTAATATATATATATTGGTGATGTATAATAAATATGGTATTTTGTCTTCAATGCTCATTCTCAAAAACTCTCAAGTCTTCCCTTTATTCTTTCTTTATAACTAGGCATTAATCTTTTTCCACACAATCACAATAACTAATCCTCGGAAAACTAATGCAATCATCAAACCTTCGTCTATGTCTATACTTAAATATATTTCTTTAGGTATATTTATTTTTTTTCCTCGCTACCTTAATTGTAGATAAGAATTATCAACATTTAACTTCTCTGGTCTTGTTTCTAGTCTGTTCTGTCTTGTACTTGATTCATGTCATAGTGTCTTCTCTAGTCTTTACTGTCTCTGTCTTTAGTTCTGTTATTTTGCTTACTTTGATCTCTCTTCTTCATTTTCTCTAAAATCATCATTTGTCTAGTATATGTCTGATTGTCTCTTTATCTCTCTATACTCTCTCTCTTACTCTCTCTCTTCATCTCATTCTATCTCTCTCTCTCTCTCTCTCTTCTCTACTCTCTTTCTCTCTCTACTGAATTCTACTCTTCTCTCTCTCTCTATTAACAAGTGAGCGAACACTAGGTCTTACTTATTAATCATGAATCATCTATCATAAGTATCTCGTCATTTCCTTACCGCCATCTGCAGAGGAGTTTCGTATTTAAGCGGAACACCTACTTATCTTAGTACACTAATATATATATTAAATGTCTCATCTTTAATCCTTTCATAACCAACGCTAAAAAAACCTTAGAAATTTTTTTTTTTTTTTTTTGGTGTTTCTGTTTTTTCTAGTAAAAGTGCTATAAGTGAAAGCATAGGTCTAATAAATCCATATAATATATTTATATAGTAAAGAAATGGATGGGAGGAAAACATTATTAACTCAATTTTATAAATAAATTATGACATCAAAATAATATAATAATAATTAAAAACCGATAACTTTTAATTATTTTTTATCTGAGTTAGAAATTTTCTATTAAGATGTTAAAGTTAATAAACATTTTTAAGATCAGTTCCAAACTTCTATTTGAGAGGGTAGAAATACATATTACAAAAATACAAGTTACAATGCAAAATATAATACAAAAATCAAATATACAATACAAAATGAAATACAAAATACAATGCAAAAATAAAATACAAAATACATAATACAATACAAAATAAAATACAAAATATAATATAAAATGCAATACCAAATACAATGCTAAATACAATACAAATTTCGATACAAAATTAAATAAAAAATACAAAAAACAATACAAAATTCAAAATACACTGCAAAATAGAATCCAAAATAAAAGATATACAAAATACAATACAAAATACAAATTATATTACAAAATATAATAAAAAATACATTACAAAATATAATATAAAATAGAATACGATACCAAATTCAATACAAATTATTGCACAAAATAAAATAAAAAATACAATGCAAAATAAAATGGAAAATATAATACAAAAAAAAAGATACAAAATACAAAATAAAATACAAAATACAGGACAAGATACAATACAAAATATATTAAAAAAAATACAATACAAAATGAAATACAAAATACACTACAAAATACAATACAAAATACAATACAAATAAATTACAAAATACAATACTATACAAAATACAATGCAAAATACAAAATAAAATACAAAATACAATACAATACAAAATACAATGCAAAATGCAAAATACAATATAAAATACAATACAAAATAAAATACAATGCAAAATACAATTCAAAATACAGTTCAAAATATAATATAAAATACAATACAAAATACATAATACAATACAAAATACAGTACAAAATATGACAGAGAATACAATGGAAAATACAAGTCAAAATACAATACGAAATAAAATATGAAATATAATTCACCAAATAAAAAATAAAGTATTAAATACAAAATACAGTACAAAATAAAATACAAAATATAATACAAAATACAAAATACAAAATAAAATACAATACAAAATAAAACACAAAATACAAAACAAAATAAAAAATACTACAAAATACAATACAAAATACAATACAAAATACAATACAAAATACAAAATGTAAACACAATACAAAATACAAACCACAATATAAGGTAAAATACAATATGCAGAATATGATACAAAATGCAATAAAAATTCAATACAAGATGATATAAAAAGTAAAAAATACAATAAAAAATAAAATACGAAATACAATACAAAATGCAGTACAAGATACAATGCAAAATACAACCCACAATAAAAAATATAATGCAAAATACAAAAATATAATCCAAAATACAATAAAAAGACAATGCAAAATATAACACAATATACAATACAAAAAGACAATACAAAATCCAATACAAGATACAATATTAAATACAATATAAAATAAAAAATACAATACAAAATACAATGCAAAATGCAATATAGAGTACAAAATAAAATCCAAAATTTATAATTTAGAATAGAATATAAAATACAAAATACAATACAAAATATATGACAAAATACAAAATGAAATACAAAATACAGTACAGAATAAAATAAAAAATACAAAGCACAATACAAAATACAAAATATAATACAAAATATCATACAAAATACATTATAAACTATAATACAATTTAATACAAAATACAATATAAAATACAATGCAAAATACTATGAAAATACAATACAATACAAAATAAACTACAAAATAAAATAAAAAAATAAAACTTGAAATACAAAATAAAACACAAAATACAAAATATAATACATATTACAATAAAAAATACAATGCAAAATTTAATATTCAACGCAAAATACAATACAAAATATAATACAGAATACAAAGTACAATACAAAATACAAATTGCAATACAAATTAAAATTCAAAATACAATTTAAAATATAAAATACAAAATACAATACAAAATAAAATACAAAATAGAATTCAAAATAAAATACAAAATACAATACAAAATACAAAACAAAATACAAGATGCAAAATACAATACAAAATATAAAATACAATACAAAATATAAAATACAATACAAAATACAATTCAAAATAGAATATAAAATACAAAATACAATATAAAATACAATACAATACAAAGTACAATACAAAACACAAAATAAAGTACAAAATGTAAAATACTTTACAACATACA
>JABUQX010019606.1:0-2500 GCA_015478945.1 Trachelipus rathkii | reverse complement strand
TTTTAATTTAGTTTTTTTTATTTTTAACATTCACCGACGAGTTTACAATTAAGTCAGTAACTGTTTTGTTTTAACTAACCATTAACTTTAATGTTTACCGCTTTGTTTTTAATTAATCTTAAAGCTTTATCCGATCTGATCGATCTGGCGACCATTTAATTATTAGAAAACTAACTTTGTTTTATTAAGTATTGATCTAATATTTTTCTTTTAAGTAGTTGATATCAATTTCGCGATATTAACATTATTAACATTTGCTTTAATTTACATGATTAATCTTAAATTAGGTTAAAGCAACGTAAAGTAACAATTAAAACCGCCTCTAATAAAAACATTCTTAAGAAAGAAAAGCGTTTTAAAATGACCGTAAGGAATAAGAAATAGTTTCGGACTACCGTGCACCACTGGTATCCACTTACCAAATTTTTAGATCTACACTACACATCCGCAAATATTATACCTCAGACACCAGACTTATCTTGTTTTCCTACCTTTGCTTTTATCTATCATAGTTAAGCATGTAACCTTTCTGGACAGTAAATTTTCTTCATGTTCCAGAATCTGTAAACTCAACCATGTCCCTCATCCTGGAGATGCGAGTACTACCATCTCGATGGATGCTAGGTATGTGCTCTTCTTTGAACAGAATGCACACCCATGTTGATTCATTCAAATCTTTCTGATAAAGATTCCTTTCTTAAAGGGGGGTCCTTTATCGGAATTCAGTTTTGAATACAAAACAATATTTAGAAATCAACATTGGTTGTGCAATGTGTTTATGAAACCTTTACAAGTTCCAACAAACCGAATTCCTTACTCTTTTCTCACGATCTCAATTCTGACTCATACAAGAAAACACTTCCTTTTGAACAAACAAGCCTCGCCTAGAGACTGCACCCAGAATGCATATACTCCCTTACGTCTCTTCCACTAAGACTCAAAACTCTTTCACAAGACGATAACCTTGTTTTGTTAGTTCTTACAAAACCAAAATAAGTCGTTCCCGAACGTTCTCTGTACAAAATAGATCGTGTCAGCTATGCATAACAAAACTCCCCCTTTTGCATTCCCTGTTCCCTCACGATAGGAAACATCGAGGTTAGCCCACACAATCATATTCAAAGCTTCTTCACTCGTCTTGCTAGAGCCAGGCCAAGCAGTTGTTCTTATAAAAGGATACGAAAGAATAGAGTGAAAGTAGAGTGCGTCTTTTGCCTGAAGCAGAAAATTATATCTCCAAAGTTACTTTACTACCCAAATCCTTGTAGTATCTATATAATGCATTTGGTATATACATACTATACAGATATATATGATATATATAAAAAATATATATATATATATAATATATATATATATATATATATATATATATATATATATATATATATATATATATATTATTTATAATTTTATATATTTTTATATATAATATAGATATATTTATATATATATATATATATATATATATATATAGTTTGTACATACATTCTTTTTACCATTTCACATACTTTTATTTTAATGTATATTTTTCCCTTTGAAATATAAAAAACAGGCAGTATATTTATTTATGCGGGTGCATAAATCATTTTCCATGGCTCCATAAGATTCTACTTGAAGTTTAGTGAAGGTAAATTGACATTTTAATTTAATACATATTATTAGTAACATCACAGCGGTGATCCAAAATTTAATTGAGGTTATGATAAGTGAAAAAGGGTCATTCGAAATATTCCTATATTTTCGTTCATTTTTATAATAAATATAAAGTGGTTTTAATTGGTTTTTATATATTAAATTAATTATTCTTATTAATAATTATATTGCAATTACTTTGTTAATGAGTGCAACAATTTTATAATTATATATATTTTATTATATTACTTTTATAAATATATTCAATTTCTTAATTTTGTGAAGTTCTGATATATGATTTTTACTCCGCATTATTGTGCTATAATTTGTTGGGACATTTCATTTATTTCGAAATTCTTTGTTTTGTAACAGGTTGTTTGGATTGGGTTCGTTGTTTAGAATTTATGTTCGTTGTTTAGAATTTATGTTTCCGAGGTCTTAAATGCTTCCTAAATAAACGAGTAAAAGGCAATACTTTTATTCATGATTCCTTCACGTAGAAAGTGTCGCCGAGTGGTTTCCAAAAGCGGCACAATTTCTTACACACACACACACACATATATATATATATATATATATATATTATATATATATAATATATAATATATATATATATTATATTATATATATATATATTATATATATATATTATAGTATATATATAGTATATATAACATTATATTATATATATATATATATACATATATTATTATATATATATATATTATATATTATATATATATATATATTATATATATATATATATATATATTATTATATATTATATATATTTATTATATATATATATATATATATATATATATAATTTATATTATAATATATATTATATTATGTATATATATAT
>JABUQX010019605.1:25000-32818 GCA_015478945.1 Trachelipus rathkii | reverse complement strand
TTAAGCGGAATTTAACTTATATGAAATGAATAGATTAATAATTTTTATTTTTATTAAAAAAATTTTTTTATTAAATAAATATTCTATTTTTAAATTTTTGTTTTTCAAAAAATTATTATTATTATTATTATTATTATTATTATTATTATTATTATTATTATTATTATTATTATTATTATTATTATTATTATTATTATTATTATTATTATTATTATTATTATTATTATTATTATTATTATTATTAAAATTAAAATTAAAATTAAAATTAAAATTATAATTGTTTACTAAAATCGAATTTAAGTAAGCATCATGTTAAAATCCATCATAAGAAAAAAACGAAAAAACAAATAAATAAATACTTATTTCTATCTTAAGAATAGCTTCAATTGAGTAGCTTAACACTTTCATAAATACGTATTGTGTATGTAAGTGTGCGTATGTGGTGTGTGTGTATGTATGTGTGTGTGTATGTGTGTGTGTGTGTGTGGGAGTTGGAGAATAAAGTTGTGTTCATTCCTAATTACATCTTTCAAAGTTGGAGGATAATCTTTTCTTTACAAATGTTCTTTTATTATCATGACAAATAACCATAAGAGATTTTCTGAGCTTTAACGTTTCTCTTTATCTATTATTTCCTTTTCTTTTCTTTTTGTATTTCTCTTATTTTCTTGTTCTATTATATTGTGTTTATCTTATTTCTTTTTATTCCTTTTTTGTATTTCTTATTTTTTTTCTTTTGATTTGTGTTTCTCTTATTTCATATTCTATTATATTGTGTTTATCTTATTTCTTTTGATTCTTTTTTTGTATTTCTTATTTTTTTCTTTTGATTTGTGTTTCTCTTATTTCTTATTCTATTATATTGTGTTTATCTTATTTCTTTTTATTCCTTTTTTGTATTTCTTATTTTTTTTCTTTTGATTTGTGTTTCTCTTATTTCTTATTCTATTATATCGTTTTTATCTTATTTCTTTTTATTCCTTTTTTGTATTTCTTATTTTTTTTCTTTTGATTTGTGTTTCTCTTATTTCTTATTCTATTATATTGTGTTTATCTTATTTCTTTTTATTCCTTTTTTGTATTTCTTATTTTTTTTCTTTTGATTTGTGTTTCTCTTATTTCTTATTCTATTATATTGTTTTTATCTTTTTGTTTATTTTATTCCTTTTGTTATTTCTTATTTTGTTGCTTATTGATTTGGTGTTTCTTTTATTTCATATTTTATTTAATATAAGGGAATTTATTTATTTTGGTACATTTTTGTCATTTCTTATTTTTCTTTTTGATTACTTGTGTTTCTCTTCATTTCTTATTCTATTATATTGTGTTTATCTTATTTCTTTTTAATCCTTTCTTCTGTATTTTATTTTTTTCCTTTTGATTTGTGTTTCTCTTATTTCTTATTCTATTATATTTTGTTTATCTTATTTCTTTTTATTCCTTTTTCTATTTCTTTTTTTTATTTGTGTTTCTCTTATTTCTTATTCTTTTATTTGTGTTTATTTTTATTCTTTTAATTTCAACTTTGTATTTCTTATTTTTTTTCTTATGATTTGTGTTTCTATTATTTCTTGTTCTTTATATTGTGTTTATCTTATTTCTTTTTATTCCCTTTTGTATTTCTTATTTTTTCTTTTGATTTGTGTTTCTCTTATTTCTTATTCTATTATATTGTGTTTATCTTATCTTTTGCTTTTGAAATTATCTGGAATTTCTTTTACTTATTCTATCTTTATTATTTCTTTCTCTCTATGCTTGCTTTATTTTGTTCTTTCTCTCTGTTCACTTTTTTTCCACTTTGTATTTCTTCTTTCTCTTCAGCTTCATATTTATCTTCCTAATTTTATTTCTACTTTTTCAATCTCTTATTTCTTTGTTTTTTATATTTTTTATTTATCATATTTTCTTCAACTTTGAATTTCTTTTACTTCATTTTCGCTTACATTTTTTCTCATTTATTTGCTTTTAATTTTATTTTTTTATTTCATTTTTTTCTATTTTGTTTATCTTATTCTACTTTCTGATTAATTATTTTTCTTCTTTCTTTTTTTGTTATGTTTTTTTTACTTTCTATTTCTAATTATTTTTATACCATCATATTCTGTTATTTATTTTCATCCTATTTTCTATTTCTTTTATTTCTTTTACCTTCTATTTCTAATTATTTTTCTACTTCCAACTCCGTTATTTACTTTCATTCTACTTTTTACTCTTATTTTTTTATTAATTTATTTTTCATTATTTATTTAATATTTATTTTTTATTATTTAATATTATTTTTTATATATTATCTTTTTATTTTTTCTATTTTCTCACATTTCTTTTTCTTTTACTTTCTATTTCTCGCATGTTTTTTTTTTTCCTTCACTTTACATTTCACACTTTTCTTCCTCTCTCAAATTCTCTCAATTCTTTCTCGTCTATTCTCTATCTCATTTCTTTTTGTTTACTTTCTATTTCTTTCATTTCTTTATATTCTACTTCCACTCATTACTTTTTTAACTTTTTTTTCTTATTTTTTTTATTTTCTATTTCTTTTTCTTTTATAAAAAAAATTCATATTATTCTATTTCTCTTTTTCTGTTTCTTTCTTTTGTTAATCTTATTTCTTTCCTATTTTTTCTTTATATTTTTCTTATTTTTTTTCTAATTCTATATTTTGTCTCACTAGATTTCTTATTTTACCTTTTTTTACTCTTATATTATTAAAATTTTCTTTCCATATTATTATTATTATTATTATTATTATTATTATTATTATTATTATTATTATTATTATTATTATTATTATTATTATTATTATTATTATTATTATTATTATTATTATTTAGTTATTTATTTATTATTTGCTATTATCATTATTATTCCTATTTATTATTATTATTATTATTATTATTATTATTATTATTATTATTATTATTATTATTTGCTATTTTATTTTATTATTTATTTTATTTATTATTATTCCTATAGGGTCCCATCCTTATATATGGATTATATTATTAATTATTATTATTATTATTATTATTATTATTATTATTAGTAGTAGTAGTAGTAGTAGTAGTAGTAGTAGTAGTAGTATTTTAAAAAATATCCTATTAATTTTGCTTTCCTTATTTTTCTTTCTCTTTTGATTTAATTTTATATATTTTCATTATTTCTATTTTACCATTTCATTATCAACTTTTTATTTTATTTTATTTCCTTTTTATTTTTAAATACATTTTCAGTTTTTCATTTTAGTAATTTTTCTTCTCCCAAGTTTTATTATTTTTCACCTATTTTAAATATTTCTTTAATTATATTATTCATTTTATTTCGTCTTTCAATATTTAAAAAAAAACGTTTTATATATTTCTATTATTAAACTGTATATTTATATTTTATTACATTTCCTTTTAAATATTCATAAATATTGAGTTAACATTCTGAACAATAATATATAAATAAATAAATATATATATATATATATATATATATATATATATATATATATATATATATATATATATATATATATATATATATATATATACTATATAATATACAATATTGTCCATATCGACAACTCAATCTTTACAAAATTGTAATAATTGCAATTTAATTATAATTTAAATCTTTAAACAAAGAACATAAAGTGGAGGTAAAGAATATCCTGCCTTCTCCGGGCATGAACCACCGCATGAGGCGAAATGAGGACGAAATGATGCTCGTGCTTTAGCCTTCCCACTTTATGTTCTTTGTTAAGATCTAAATAATATATTTGCGATTATGCGAATTTTAACAACTACATATTAATTAAGACGAGGGATAATAGAGGCTGGACACTGGTGATGTCGCCCTTGAGGGAACTCAACAAAAATGTTAATTTTCTTTTTTATTCCTTCATATTTTGGAAGAGAAATGTTTGTTATTGTGTCAGACGGTATGTTGATTGTCTCCGATTTATTAATAGTTAAAGACAGGAACTAAAGAGTTTATAAAAAGAGAAGATAGGAAAAAGGAAATATAATTCCTTCATTTTCAGCTATATTAATTAACTTGGCTTTAATGTTCTATTACCTTTTAAATTGCATTTAATAATCACAGATCAAAATATGTTACATTTTTCTGTTGTCTATGATCCGATACTTATTTCTTATGTATTTTATTGTGCTGAACTCAAAAATCGTATTGAGTTTTGTCTGACAGATCTAGTTTTGACATTATTCGCATGTAAGCAGAGACAAGACGGTTGATTATACAAATAGATAACCTAAATATAATATGTGTATCTTGCTCAAATATATATGCTGTTAAAGTTTCGTACTGACATGACATGATAAATAATAAAAAGATATAGCGGTTTTTTTTTAATAAAATGGCAATTTTTTTTGGCTGTTTTTTAGTGTTCAAGTGAATGGCGGCATAATTGGACTTTGGAAGACAAACACAATATAATTATTGGACTCAGCGCAAAAAAACTACATTAAGAGTAGCGTCTTATATACAGAATAATAAAATATAATACCAGAATATAATAATTAATAATAATAATAATAATAATAATAATAAAATAAGTAATAATAATAATAATAATAATAATAATAATAATAATAATAATAATAATAATAATAATAATAATAATAATAACACTGGGGAAAAAAATTTTGGTGACTTTATATTTAAGACTTGTTTCTTATGTAGTTTTTTGCTCTGAAACCAAATATTATATTGGTATTATTATTATTATTATTATTATTATTATTATTATTATTATTATTATTATTATTATTATTTATTTTAATATTATTTTATTATTAATATTTATTTTATATATATAAAGTTCCCACGCCACGAGCATAGTCCTATTCTAGGAGGTGAACTTCTCTAGGTAATTGCTACCTAAGATCCGGACGGGGGATCGAACCCTGGCCCTTTTCCTTACTACTCTTATATATTCCTCTACCGATTTAGCCATTATCTGTTTGTATATCCAACCGTTTTTGTCTCTGTTCACGGGAAAAATTATTTATTTTTTCAAATTTTCTCCATGTTTACATGTGAATAGATTCAAAACTGGAAATGACGGACAAAAACCAATACGATTTTTGAATTGTGCATGAAAAAACATGTTAAGAAACATGTAAGATACGATTTTTGAATTCTGCATAAAAAAGCATGTAAGAAACATGTAAGATACGATTTTTGAATTCTGCATGAAAAAACATGTAAGAAACAGGTATTGAATTCTGCATGAAAAAACATGTAAGATACGATTTTTGAATTCTGCATGAAAAAACATTTAAGATACGATTTTTGAATTCTGCATGAAAAAACATGTAAGAACATGTCAAGATACGGGTATTGAATTCTGCATGAAAAAACATGTAAGAAACAGGTATTTTTGTCTTGGGACAAATTCTTTGTTGATCAGCGAAATAATAATAATTTCTTATTACCTATTTTTTTTAACTTTTTTTCATAGAAATTTTTATTTTAACCCATTCGTCTTCCTTTACGTGCCTCATTTCCCACCTTTCCCCCTTCCTTTATGCCCAACCCCTCCCCTTTCTTCCCCTGCCTTTTCTTTTTCCTTTTCTTTCAAACGTAATTATTTAATACTAGTACATAATAATGGTAAAATAGTCTACTACTACTACTCCTACTACTACTACTACTACTACTACTACTACTACTACTACTACTTACTACTACTTAATTATTGACTACTACTAATAATAATAATAATAATAATAATAATAATAATAATAATAATAATAATAATAATAATAATAATAATAATAATAATAATTTTTTAATTGTAAATATAATAATAAAATAATTTTATTATTATTATTATTATTATTATTATTATTATTATTATTATTATTATTATTATGATTATTATTATTATTATTATTATTATTTTATATTATTATTATTTATTATTATTATTATTATTATTATTATAATAATAATAATTATAATAATAATAATATAGTAAAATATTATTATAATAATAATAATAATAATAATAATAATAATAATAGTAATAATAATACATAATAATAAATAATAATAATGATTGTAAATATAATAACAATAAAATAATCTTATTATTATTATTATTATTATTATTATATATTATTATTATTTATTTATTATTATTATTATTATTATTATTATTTATTATTATTATTTTATTATTATTATTATTATTATATTATATTGATTGATTATTATTATTATTATTATAAAGAAATCATTCATATAATAATATTATTGTTATTATTATTTATTATTATTATGTATAAATAATAATAATAATAATAATAATAATAATAATAATAATAATAATAATAATAATAATAATAATAATAATAATAATAATAATAATAATAATAATAATAATAATAATATATTTTTATTAATAATATGAATTAATAAAATAAATAATAATAATAATAAAATATTATTATTATTATTATTATTTATTATTATTATTATTATTATTATTATTTTATTATTATATATTATTATTCATTAAAGTTATTGAATTATTTATCGAATTTACATAAGATTTCATTAGATTATTACATTAAGTGTTACATTTAACTCTACTCCAACTCGTAATTATAATTATGATAATTAATGTCAACTCTTTTTGATAAAATTCATAAGTTTTTATTTTTTATTTATTTATTTTTTTTTTTTTTTGAATGATGGCCTCTCTCCGGTCTTTCATCTTTCTTTTTAATTTTTCTTTTTTCTTTTCCTTTTCTTATGTTTTCTTATTTTCATTTTTCTTTTTTCTTTTTTTCTTTTATTTTTTTTTTATTTTTTTTTCATTTTATATTTGTTTGTTTCTTTTCTTTTCTCTTTTCTTTTTCTTATTTTTATTTTTTCTTTTTTTTTTCTTTTTTTTTTCTTTCTTTTTTTTTTGCTTTTTACTTATTCTTTTTTTTTTTTTTCTTCTTTATTTATTTTTTCTTTTCTTTATCATTTTAATAGGTATTAATTACACTTCATTTATAATTAAATAATTTAATAAATAAAATTTTGCCTTTTTTAATAATATATTTTGAATTTTTATTTATTTAAATTATATATATATATATATAGTAAATATAAATGGAATATATTATTATATCCATATTAAGCACATAACCATAACATAGACATATGTACCTCATTATAATATATATATATATATAATATATAATATATATATATAGTATTTATATATATATAATATATATATATATATTATATATATATATATATTATATATATTATATATATATATATATATATATATATATATATATATATATATTAATATATATATACTATATATATACTATAATCAGTGGCGGCTTTTGGGGTAGGCAGAGTAGGCAACGCCTACTTGCCTTAGTGAACCCCAAAAATATATATATATATTATATATATATATAATATTTTTAAAAAAGATAGAAAATCAAATGTGATCTCAATAGATTTATTTAAATATAAATTTCATTCGAAAGGCTTTATGATTAAAAACCGACGTAAATTCAACTTGATTCCTTTTTTAAATATTAACAATCAGTGGCAACTATTACTCTCTGATGGGCAGAAGAATTAATTCGATTTTCTTTAAGTCTAGCAACCTTTGTAATTGGCCTGTCGATTATATGCCAGTCTTTAAAAAAAAATTGATCTTCTTTATAAATAAATGTAAGTACAAAAGATCATGAATTTTCATATATATATATATACTATATATATATATATATATATTATATATATATTATATATATATATATATATATATATATATATATATATATAATA
>JABUQX010019605.1:17500-20000 GCA_015478945.1 Trachelipus rathkii | reverse complement strand
CTTATTTTTTTTCTTTTGATTTGTATTTCTCTTTTTTATTCTATTATATTGTGTTTATCTGATTTCTTTTTATTCCTTTTTGTATTTCATATTTTTTTCTTTTGATTTGTGTTTATCTTATTATTCTACTTTCTATTTATCTTATTTCTTTTTCTTCTGCTTTTGAATTATCTAAATTTCTTTTACTTTATATCTTAATTATTTCTTTCTTTTATGCTTCCTTTCATTTTGTTCTTCTCTTTCATCTTTTTTTCCACTTTGTATTTCTTCTTTTTCTTCAGCTTCATATTTATCTTCCTACTTTTATTTCTACTTTTTCAATCTCTTATTTCTTTGTTTTTTATATTTCTTATTTATCATATTTTCTTTAAATTTGAATTTCTTTTACTTCATTTTCTCTTACATTTTTCTCATTTCTTTGCTTCTAATTTAATTTTTTTGTTTCATTTTTTTTCTATTTTGTTTATCTTTCTACTTTTTGCTTATTTTTCTTCTTTCATTTTTCCTATTTATTTTTCTTACTATCTATTTATAATTATTTTTTTACTTTATTATTCTATTTATTTTCATGCTACTTTCTATCTTTCTTATTTCTTTTACCTTTTATTTCAAATTATTTTTCTACTTCCAACTTCGTTATTTACTTTTATTTTACTTTCTACTCCTCTTATTTCTTTATTATTTTTTATTTTTTATTATTTATTTAATATTCATTTTTTATTATTTAATAATTTTATTTTTAATACTTTTATTTTTTCTATTATCTCACATTTCTTTTTCTTTTACTTTATATTTCTCGCATTTTCTTTTTCCTTCACTTTATATTTCACACTTTTCTTCTTCTCTCAAATTCTCTCATTTCTTTCTCGTTTCTTCTCTATATCATTTCTTTTTGTCTACTTTCTATTTCTTTCATTTCGTTATATTCTACTTCCAATCATTACTTTTTAAATTGTTCTTCTCTTATTTTTTATTTTATTTTCTATTTCTTTTTCTTTTATAAAAAAAAATTCATATTATTCTATTTCTCTTTTTCTTATTTCTTTTTTTTTTGTTTATCTTATTTCCTTCATATTTTTTCTTTATATTTTTTTTTTTTTTTTATTTTTTTTTTTTATATATTATTATTATTATTATTATTATTATTATTATTAATATTTTTTTTAATATCACATACATTTTATTATTATTTTTATTATTATTATCATATTATTATTATTATTATTATTATTATTATTATTATTATTATTATTATTATTATTATTATTATTATTATTATTATTATTATTATTATTATTATATTATTATTTTTATAACCTTTATTATTATTCATGAAGATTTACATAGCATCCCATGCATTTTATAATTATAATTATGATAATTAATGTCAACTCTTTTTGATAAAATTCACAAGTTTTTATTTTTTATTTTTTATTTTTTTTTTTTGTATGATGGTCTCACTCTGTTCTTTCATCTTTCTTTTTTTTCTTCTTAATTTTTTTTTCTTTTCCTTTTCTTATGTTTTCTTATTTTATTTTTTTTATTTTTATTTCATTTTGTATTTTTTTTTCTTTTCTTTTCTCTTTTCTTTTCTTTTTCCTATTTTATTTTTCTTCTTTCTTTGTTTTTCGTTTTTTCATTTCTTTTTTCTTTTCTATTTTTTCTTTTTTTTCTTCTTTTTTTATATTTTTTCTTTTTTTTTATATCTTAATAGGTATTAATTACATTTCATTTATAATTAAATAATTAATAAATAAAATTTCCATTTTAATTAATAATATATTTTGAATTTTTGTTTATTTAAATTATATATATATATATATATATATATATATATATATATATATATATATATATATATATATATATATATATATATATATATATATATATATATATATATATATACTTAGTGTCTATAAGGGACGTCCCTTATTAAATAAAATTAAATTGATTTATTTTGATTATTATCTTTCATATTACATTTCTTTTAATTTAATTCTCTGAATATTTCTATCTAATTTCCCTGCATTTCCTTATCTCTTATCTAATTATTATCTACATTGTATTTTACCAAGTTTTATCTTCCGTCCTTATCTAAATGCGATACCCATTTTATAACAAGACTTTAAATCTTAAATTTCAAGCACGTAAATGAAATTTAGCTACTTTTTTATATATAAAAAAAAATAAAGAAAATGGCAACTTTGAAAACTGGCAACTTCGAGAAATGGCAACTTTGAGCTATCATTTTTAACTCCCAAGTTTTTTATTCTTAGTTTCTTACCCTGTTTTTTTTCCTATTTTTCCCTTTTTTTTACGTCCTTCATTTTAACCCCTTCGTCTTCCCTTATTACCTCATTTTTACCCCCCACTTTATGCACAGCCCCTCCCCTTTCTTCCCCTGCCTTTACTTTTTCCCTTTTCTTTTTTTCTTTTTCTTTTTTTAATGATCTTATACGAGTTGTTAATTTGGCTCCTTTGAGAGCTTCTCTTGTTT
>JABUQX010019605.1:0-12500 GCA_015478945.1 Trachelipus rathkii | reverse complement strand
TTAACTATTATTATTATTATTATTATATTATTATTTATTATTATATTATTGATTATTCTATTTTTTTTTTTTTTTTTTTTTTTTTTTTTTTTTTTTTTTTTTTTTATTTTATTATTATTATTATTATTATTATTATTATTATTATTATTATTATTATTATTATTATTATTATTATTATTATTTTTATAACCTTTATTATTATTCATGAAGCGTTCATTTTAACATCTACTCCCATATCGTAATATAATTATGATAATTATGTCAACTCTTTTTGATAAAATTACTTTTTTTTTTTTTTTTTTTTTTTTTTTTTTTTTTTGTATGATGGTCTCACTCTGTTCTTTCATCTTTCTTTTTTTTCTTCTTAATTTTTTTTTCTTTTCCTTTTCTTATGTTTTCTTATTTTATTTTTTTTATTTTTCTTTCATTTTGTATTTTTTTTCTTCATTATTTCGATTTTTTCGTATTTTTTATCTTTCTTCTACTTTCTTTTTCTTTTCTCCTTTCTTTTTTTTTTTTCTATTTTTTCTTTTATTTCTATTTTATATTTTTTTTTTTTTTTTTATTATCTTAATTAATAATTAATTGACATTTTTATGTATAATTAAATAATTAATAAAAAAATTTTCCTTTTAATTAATAATGATATTTGAATTTTGTTTATTTAATATATATATATATATCTAAATAAAATAGTAAAAATAATTGTTATACATTGTATATATATATATATTATAATAAAAATGTAGTAAAAATAATAATTATACTATAATATAATGATTTTCTATCATTTAGTGTCTATAAGGGACGTCCCTTAATTAAATAAAATTAAATTGATTTATTTTGACTTATTATCTTTCATATTACATTTCTATTTAATTTAGATTCTACTGGATATTTCAATATCTAATTTCCCTTGCAATTTCCTTATTCTCTTAATCTAATTATTATTCTACATGTATTTACCAAGTTTTATCTTCTGTCCTTATCTAAATTGCGTATACCCATTTTGTATAACAGACTTTAAATCTTAAATTGTCAAGCACGTAAATGAAATTAGCTACTTTTATATATATAAAAAATACAGAAACATGGGCTTTCTCAGGGTAGGCATGAGAGGACACTGGCAACTATTGAGACTATCATTTAACTCCCAACGTTTTTTTATTCTTAGTGCTTTATAAACATGTTCCTATTTTTCCCTTTTTTTTACGTCCTTCATTTTAACCCCTTCGTCTTCCCTTGATTACCTCATTGTATTACCCCCCACTTTATTTGCAAGCCCGCTTCCCCTTCTTCCCCTGCTTTACTTTTTCCCGCTTTCTTATTTTTTCTTTTTCTTTTTCTTTTTTATAATGATTTTATACTAGTTGTTAATTTGGTTCCTTTGAGAGCTTCTCTTGTTTTCCTGAGTGACGTCATACGAATGAAAATATAATAAGACGCCCATTAGTTTTACTTCTTTCACGCCTAACTTTGCAACATTTTATTATTATTATTATTATTATTATTATTATTATTATTTATTATATAGTATTATTATTATTATTATTATTTATTATTATTATCTATTATATTTTTAATATATTATATTTATTATAATGATTATGTTTTCATATATAGTTTATATTTTTATTTAATATTTTTATTTATTTTCATTTTATTTTATTTTTTATTTTTATTGATATTTTTTAGTTAAGTTTTATTTTACAAATATTATAGTAGCAGATAATATAACTAATGTAGTAGCTTGTTACATTGGCAATTGATTTTCTTATATATATGTATATATATATATATATATATATATATATATATTATATAATATATATATATATATATATAATATATATATATATAATATATATATAAATAGTATATATATAGTGTGTGGGATGGTGTTGTTGTGTGTGTGTGTATGTGTAAAACTGTGTAGTGGTGTGTTGTGTTGTTACGGAGGGTCCTAACTTAACATTGTTTATTTAATTAACTTTCAGTATCTACGTACCATATTTTTTTATCAACCTATCTCTACCTTTCGAAAATATTCGCTCTCATTTTACATATATTCTATTTATTTTGTTAATAATCTTAAAAATATATATTTAAGAAAACCTTTTTCCTCATTATCTACCAATATATCTACTTTATTATATTATCTTTCTACTTAATTAATATGTCTGCAACCTAGGAACAAATCTACTTTTTTACTCTTTTTTTTATCTACTTTAAATTATTTGTTTAAACATACATAAACTTCATCTTTATCTACTGATACATCTTCTTTATTGCTCTTTTTCTACTTTTTAATTTATTTTTCTATAACCTTTTTTGGTATTCACTTTTCCCTTTATAAAAAGAAAAGTAATCTCTGTGGGGAAAGCAAGGGACGAAAAGCAAAAATCTGAAGGTGAAAAATTGGAGCTAAGAAAAAAAAACAAAATCTTTAAAGTTACCAGATTTCTATTTTTTATATCAGACATAAAAATTGTCTTTGTATTTTTGTTTTAAATATTTTTGTTGCTAGTTTTGAAATTGTATTTCTAAAGCCGTAAGTCAGATTTAGAGTAACAAAGCTTTGGAATAAGATTTGCATAACTCTATAGGTATGAAGCATTTATATTTTTAATTTATGTATTTTTATATTGGAAATTTTTAATTACAGTTATAGAAAGAGGGGTTCTAATCCCCTTTTACCTACACTGAAACAGTGACATTTCTATCCCCACTCTCTCTCTCAGCTCTCTCTCATCTCTCTGTAATTTCTAACATTCACAACAATTGTCACTCATACACATTCATAAAAGATATTTAAAATTAGCTATCATATCTCTTACGATAGCCTTGAAATCTCAGTCAGTCTCTCATTTGCTCTTCTACCACCACCACCATCATCCCTTCAGAATCAGCAGTCTGTAGTGGTGGTGCTGCTTGCATCAAATAACTACTGGCGAACTCTGCTGTACGCTATAATTCTTTTCAATTTAACATTTTTAAATAATTTTCAATTGACTGAACACCAACCCTCCTCTTACTCTTGAGACTTCGATCATTACCCCAGAAAGGTGTCTGTACCGACTTAAAACTCTCATATCCTCAGTTTTGATTTGATATAGGATGAGTTTATGAACGTAAGAATGTTGTCTGTTCTCTTGTTACTCAATTGAAGTGTTCATAATGTTCAATCTTATTACTACCTTGATAAATTCGCGTTCAGCCATAAATGATGAGGGAAAGGTTATAAAAAGTCATTAATAAGTAGTAGTAGTAGTAGTAGTAGTAGTAGTAGTAGTAGTAGTAGTAGTATTTAAGTAGCATTTAAACAGCAGTGCATCCTCTCAAGCCTAATGTTTGAGCTTTATTTCGCAGGTAATACACTATGAACCTACAATCCTTTTGGAACTAGCCAAACTAACGATGGTAGTACAGTTATATCGCTCTGAAGATCAATTCAAACTATGGTAGACAGGTTAGTGTTTCCATTTTACTGACATGACTTGGAATTTGCTGACGTTCGGAAGTTCCAGAGCCTTCATAAACCGTCTCGCATCTCTTGGAAAGAGTACCGTCGTCATTGAGTCATTGAAGGGCCCCTGCTCAAGAATGGCTGTCATTAGGAATATGGGTATTCATTCTTCAAATAATATTACTATAATATATATATATTATAATATAGTAATATATATTATTATATATATAATATTATATTATAATATATATATATATATAATATATTATATGTGATAATATATATATATATATACTTGATAATAATATTATTAGTATATATATTATATTATTATATATATGTATGATATATATATTAAATATTATATATTAATATTATATATACAGAATATATAAATAATAATATTATATAAAATATATATATATAATTATATATATATATATATAATATATATAATATCTATATACTATTATATATATATAATACGATATTTATAATATATATAATATATATATATATATATATAAATTTATATATATCATATATATAATAATATATATATTATCATATAATATATATACATATACCATAGTATATTTATATATATATATATATAATATATAATATATATATACTTATTATATAGTATTATATTATATAATTATATATATGATATATGAGTAATATATATATATATATGTTCTTTCTTTAATATATATACTATAATATATAATACATATTATAGGTAATTTTTCTATGTAATATATACATCTATCTTTCTATATAAACATTAATTCTATCTATCTTTGTTAACTTTATTTCTCTTTTTCCATATCAAAAATATATATATATATATTATATATTATATAACATATATATATATATATGATTATATACTAATAATAATAATTATATAAATATGGGTTAAAAAGATATAACATGTTATATTATAATTAAACATATTATATAAATTATATATTAATTAAAATGTAAAAGTAAGAAATTTTAATTATGTTCAACTCTTTCGAGCAGAATTTACATTTCTTATGCAAATTAATTTTTAAAGTCAAGAAATATCGATACTTCAAATAGTAAGAAAAAATTAATATATTGTAATTCAATAACTAGTTCATTTATTAGTTTTAACAAACAGTTAAGCGGAATTTACACTTATATGAAAATGAATAGAATTTATTAATTCTTTATTTATATTTAAATTTTTTTTTTTTTATTAAATAAATATTCTATTTGTATTAATTTTTGTTTTTCAAAAAATTATTATTATTATTATTATTATTATTATTATTATTATTATTATTATTATTATTATTATTATTATTATTATTATTATTATTATTAAAATTAATTATTATTATTATTATTATTATTATTATTATTATTATTATTTAATTATTATTAAAATTAAAATTAAAATTAAAATTTAAATTATCAATACTTTTACTAAAATCGAATTTAAGTAAGCATCAAAATAATCCGATCATAAAAAAAAAAAAAAACGAAAAAAAACAACATAAATAAATACTTATTTCTATCTTAAGAATAGCTTCAATTGAGTAGCTTAACACTTTCATAAATACGTATTGTGTATGTAAGTGTGCGTATGTGGTGTGTGTGTATGTATGTGTGTGTGTATGTGTGTGTGTGTGTGGGAGTTGGAGAATAAAGTTGTGTTCATTCCTAATTACATCTTTCAAAGTTGGAGGATAATCTTTTCTTTACAAATGTTCTTTTATTATCTTGACAAATAACCATAAGAGATTTTCTGAGCTTTAACGTTTCTCTTTATCTATTTCCTTTTCTTTTCTTTTCCTGTTCTATTATATTGTCTTTATCTTATTTCTTTTTATTCCTTTTTGTATTATTTTTTTTTCTTTTGATTTGTGTTTCTCTTATTTCTTATTCTATTATATTGTGTTTAGCTTATTTCTTTTTATTCCTTTTTGTATTTCTCATTTTTTTCTTTTGATTTGTGTTTCTCTTATTTCTTATACTATTATATTGTGTTTATCTTATTTCTTTTTATTCCTTTTTTTTCTTATTTTTCTTTTGATTTGTATTTCCTTTTATTCTATTATAATGTGTTTATTCTGATTTCTTTTATTCCTTTTTTGTATTTCTGAAGTTGTTTCTTTGATTTGATTTTATTATTATTCCTTTTCTATTTATCTTATTTCTTTTTCTTCTGCTTTTGAATTATCTAAATTTCTTTTATTTTTTACTTCCTATCTTTATTATTTCTTTCTCTTATGCTTCCTTTCATTTTGTTCTTCTCTCTCATCTTTTTTTTCCACTTTGTATTTCTTCTTTTTCTTCAGCTTCATATTTATCTTCCTACTTTTTTTTCTACTTTTTCAATTCTTATTTTTGTTTTTTATATTTCTTATTTATCATATTTTCTTCAACTTTGAATTTCTTTTATTTCATTTTCTCTTACATAATTTCTCATTTATTTGCTTCTAGTTTTAATTTTTGGTTTCATTTTTTCGTATTTTATTTATCTTATTTCTACTTTCTGCTTACTTTTTTCTTTCATTTTTCTTATTGATGTTTTTTTTTATTTTCTATTTCTAATTATTTTTATACCTTCCTATTCTGTTATTTATTTTCATGCTACTTTCCATTTTTCTCATTTCTTTTACCTTTTATTTCTACTTATTTTTCTACTTCCAACTCCGTTATTTACTTTCATTCTACTTTCTACTCCTCTTATTTCTTTATTATTTTTATTTTCATTATTTATTTAATATTTATTTTTTATTATTTATTATTTTTTCTAAATTTTATTTTTTTATTTTTTCTATTATTTCACATTTCTTCTTCCTTTACTTTCAATTTTTCGCATGTTTTTTTTCCTTCACTTTACATTTCTCACTTTTCTTCTTCTCTCAAATTCTCTCAATTCTTTCTCGTCTATTCTCTATCTCATTTCTTTTTCTTTACTTTCTATTTCTTTCATTTCTTTATATTCTACTTCCGCTCATTACTTTTTTAACTATTTTTTCTCTTATTTTTTTTTATTTTCTATTTCTTTTCTTTCATAAAAAAAATTCATATTATTCTATTTCTCTTTTTCTTATTTCTTTCTTTTGTTAACTTCTTTTCTTCCTATTCTTTCTTTATAATTTTATTAAAAATATTTTCAGTAATGATATACTTCTCTCCCATCATAAGTGTTGCTGAACTGCTCTTCATTTATTTAAAATTTTCTTTCCTTGTGTTATGGATGAATATCTCTTACCTTAGATCATATATTATTATATTATATTTGATTTTGCTTCCTCAATATACAACTGTTGTATAGGATCACTTTTCATTCTTAAATGTATTAATTATTATTATTATTATTATTATTATTATTATTATTATTATTATTATTATTATTATTATTATTATTATTATTATTATTATTATTATTATTATTAGTTATTATATTATTTTATTTATATTATTGATGTTATTATGATTAATTCTAGACTTAGTTGTTATTTCTAGAATTTGATTTAGTCTAATAGTTCCGATTCATAAGTACTCTAGTCTTAGATGTATTTCTACATTTTGATCTAGTCTTAGTATGTATTTCTACATTTGTGATTTATTTATATTTGCCATAATTATTATATGAAACATTAATATTAATATCTAATTTATATATTTATTATTTTTATTCATTATTATTATTATGTTATTATTGATTATTATTATTGATATTATTATTATGATATTATTTTTATTATTATTAAGTAAAGTAGTAGTAGTATTAGTAGTGGTAGTAGTAGATAGTAGTAGTAGGAGTATAGTAAGTTGTTGTCGTTGTATTTGAGAGTGGATCTAGTATAATTAGTTGAACAGTAGTATTTTAAAAAATATCTTATTTAATTATTGCAATTACTCTGTTCAAGATCTCCTCCCATTTAACTTTATATATTCGTTATTTGATTATTCTTAATTGTTTCTTACTTATTTATTACATAAAATCGCCTCTTTTTAGCTTTTAAAAAACCTTTTCAGTTTTCATTTTGAGAATTTTTCTGCTCCCAAGTTTATTATTTATTCACCATTTAAATATTTCTTTAATTATTAATATTCATTTATTTCCTTTCTTTCGAATATTTAAAAAAAAAAAACTTTTATTATTTCTATTAATTAAAACACTGTATATTTATATTTTATTACATTTTCCGTCATCTATGAACTATATGTAATTAGTTGATGACTTTTCTATTTTGATAATATTTATATATATATATAATAAATATATAATATCTAAGTATTATATCAAATAATATAATTTATATTATATTTCTTATAAAATATATAATAATTAAAGATGATTATCTAGTTATATATAATATTGATTCCGTACTCGTTTTTATGTATTTTGTTTGCGCTGTAATTTAAAAATCGTATTGGATGTATGTCTGTCACGTCCAGTTTTAATACTGATTCCACATAAGTAAACATGGGAAAAAAATCAAAAAATTTTTCTCCCACTGGAAACGCAAACCATACACGGATTATATTTTCTTTAACGTTGTAATGTGCTGTGTGTATGTGTGTGTGTGTGTGTGTGAGGTTGTGTAAGGTGTGGGTTGTTTAAATTATTTTGTTTGTCTACTTGTGTGTAGGTGTGTGTGTGTGTAGATGTGGGTGTAGGAGAGTTGTTTTTTTTTTAGTGTGTGTGTGTGTGGGGTGTGGGTTGTGTGTGTGTAGTGGATGTGTGTGTCTTACCCTCTAAGATATATGCTGTGAATATTTCTATTGATTGGATAAAAAAGAAGATATAACGGTTTTTCATTTATGAAATGTTAAATATTTTTTTTTTTTACCTTTTTTAGTTTTTAATTGAATGGAGGCATAACTGGACTTTGGAGACAAACACCAACAAGATAATTTTTGGACTCAGCGCAAAAAAACTACATTAAGAAAAGTCTTATATACAGGTCAATAAAATTTTGCTCCCCACTTAATAATCAATAAGAGAATTAATAATAATAATAATAATAATAACTGAACTATTTTAGTAAGAATGAATAATAAAGAATAATTTTAATAAAATAATATGTAATTATAATAAATGATCAAATAACATTGACTTTAGTATAAAAATAGACCACTAAAAAACAATAATATCAATATAATAATATAATCTTTCTCAATTATGATATAAGGATTTAATTTAAAACTAATAAAAATAATAACATTTTATAAATTAAAATCGTGTTTTATTAATTGATTTACTAATATTAATTATTATTATTATTCATTATATAATTATTATTATATATTATTGAGTATTATTATTATCTATTATTATTACTTATTATTATTATATTATTATTATTATTATATTATTATTATTATTATTTTATATTATTATTATTTATTATTATATATAACCTTATAATTCATGATAGCGTTACATTTAACTCTATTCCAAAATTCGGTTTATTATAATATAATTAAATAAATACTCAAAATTTTTTTTAAATAAAATTCATGTTTTTATTATTTAAATTATGTTTTTTTGATATGATCGGTCTCATATTTTTTAAAATAATTCTTTTTTTGCCTTTTTGAAATTTTTCTTTCTTCTTATAATTACTCATTTTCATTTGTTCTTTTCATTTTTTCGTTTTTCTTTTTTTTTTTCACTTTCATCCGTATCTTTTTTGTTTTCTTCTTTTATCTTTTTGCTTTTTTTCTTATTTTCTTTTGATCTCTACTTTACAATTTCTTTTCTTATTCTCATCTTCTCTACTACTTTCCAATTCCCTTTTTCTCTTTATTTATTTTTTCTTTTCTAGAATATTTTTTAATATAAGGTATGATTCACAGATCAATGAAATTATTACATCGGAAAATATGAGAATTTTGCATCTTAATTAATAAGATAATCTTGAATTTTTTGTTGTATTTAAATCATAATAATAAGTTATATATATATTTAATATATATATATATATATATATATAATAAATATAATATACATATATATACTTAGTTAATTATGATATATTATATATATATATAATATAGTTATATATAATATAGTGTCTATAAGAGACGTCCCTTATTAAATACAATTAAAGATTGATTTATTCTTGATTACTTTATCTTTCATATTAAACATTTTACTTTTAAATGAATTCATGTTATTTGTCTGTCATATGACTGCATAAACTTGTCTCGTTTGTGCATATATTATCATACATTTGTTTCAATTGGTCAGAGTATCCGGTACTCATGCTTCATCTTTACGTGTTCCCATTTTATAACAAGACTTTAAATCTTAAATTTCAAGCACGTAAATGAAATTTAGCTACTTTTTTATATATAAAAAAAAATAAAGAAAATGGCAACTTTGAAAACTGGCAACTTCGAGAAATGGCAACTTTGAGCTATCATTTTTAACTCCCAAGTTTTTTATTCTTAGTTTCTTACCCTGTTTTTTTTCCTATTTTTCTCTTCTTTTACGTCCCTCATTTTAACCCCTTCGTCTTCCCTTATTACCTCATTTTTACCCCCGACTTTATGCACAGCCCCACCCCTTTCTTCCCCTGCCTTTTCTTTTTCCCTTTTCTTTTTTTCTTTTTCTTTTTTATAATGATCTTATACGAGTTGTTAATTTGGTTCCTTTGAGAGCTTCTCTTGTTTTCCTGAGTGACGTCATACGAATGAAAATATAATAAGACGCCCATTAGTTTTACTTCTTTCACGCCTAACTTTCAACATTATTATTTTTATTATTATTATTATTCATTATTATTATTATTATTATTATTATTATTTTATTATTATTATTATTATTATTTTTTTTATTATTGTTATATAGTTATTCGTTAATAATATTATTTATATTATAAGATATTTTTGTTTTATTATCGTTTTCATATTTTTATATTTTTATTTTAATATTTTTATTTATTTTCATTTTATTTATTTTTTTACTTTTATTGATATTTTTTAGTTAAGTTTTATTTTACAAATATTATAGTAGCAAATAATATAACTAATGTAGTAGCTTGTTACAATCTGGCAATTGACTTTCTTATATATAATCATATACTAATATTATATATAAGTATATATAATATATATATATAATATAATATATATATAATTGATAAAAATATAAAATAATAATAATTTTTTTTTTCTTTTTCATTTCATATTTTTTTTTTATATAAAAATAATACAAGTAGGGAATACAATAGATTATTGTAGTATAGTATAAATATATATATATCATATATATATATATTATATAATATAAGTATTATACCGTATATATATATATTACAATAACACAAATTCAAATTGATTTCAAAAGTTATGCGAGGGTCGGTATTCATTTGTTATGTGTTCATTGTGTGTGTGATTGTGATACAGTTGCGCGCTACTTGAAATTAACTAACACTTGTTTACTTTAATAACTTCAGTATCCTACTGTACCAATTTTTATTATCAACCTATCATCTAACCTTTCGACAATATTCGCTCTCATTTACATATATTCTATTTTACCGCTTATTCTCTTTATTTTAAAAAATATATATATTTAAAGAGAACCTTTGCTCCTGATCAGTCATGTGTTTAATATATCTAATTTTTATACATTATTGTTCTACTTAATTCAGTATGATCTGGCAACCTAAGGAACAAAATCACTTTTCTTACTCTTTTTTTTTAGCCTACTATTTAGGTGACTGACTCACGTGCTCAAAGAAACTTTCCTTCTTGTGTATTTTAAGAAGAAACTTCATAGAAGGTTCCATTGTAATAAAGCAATCCTTAATATCATAACCTTCTCTTAATTTGAGCCTTTATTGGTATTACTAGGTGACTGCAGATTCTTAACTGCATATTACACAGCATTTACTACCCTGTCCTAAAGATTTATTTGTCGCATTGGGCAATTGCACAATTTCTTATAATTTTCTGATTTTTCAGGGACAAAATTTTCGGTACGTTACATTAATAAAAATTATTGGATATTCTTCATTTCTGAAAAGGAAATTATTTGGTATGTTGAAATTTTTATATGTTTCTGAAATTATATTGCTTGCCATTTATATAACTTATTCCTGATATGATTTCGTTAGGAAGAATAGATTCTGAAGCAATTATCACTGAAATGGATATTATTGGTTTATGTATTTTTATATTGGAAATTTTTAATTACAGTTATAGAAAGAGGGGTTCTAATCCCCTTTTACCTACACTGAAACAGTGACATTTCTATCCCCACTCTCTCTCTCAGCTCTCTCTCATCTCTCTGTAATTTCTAACATTCACAACAATTGTCACTCATACACATTCATAAAAGATATTTAAAATTAGCTATCATATCTCTTACGATAGCCTTGAAATCTCAGTCAGTCTCTCATTTGCTCTTCTACCACCACCACCATCATCCCTTCAGAATCAGCAGTCTGTAGTGGTGGTGCTGCTTGCATCAAATAACTACTGGCGAACTCTGCTGTACGCTATAATTCTTTTCAATTTAACATTTTTAAATAATTTTCAATTGACTGAACACCAACCCTCCTCTTACTCTCTGAAGACTATCGTCCATTCTACCCAGAAGGTGTCTTGTACACGACTTAAAAACTCTTCAATATCCATCAGGTTATTGATTTGAATATAGGGATTTGAGTTTCATAACGTAAGAAATGTTGTCTGTTCGATCTTGTTACTCAAATTGAAGTTGTTTCCATATAATGTTCAATCTTATTACTACCTTGATAAATTCGCGTTCAACCATAAATGATGAGGTGAAGTTATATAAAAGTTATTAATAAGTAAGTTCGTAAACCAAAAAACATAACAAGTGACTATTAAGTAGTTTCAATAAATAAATTAATACAGCCCAGGAGCATTTAAGCTCAGTGTTTCAGCTTTATTTCGCGGAATGTACTTGAACCTACAATCCTTTTGGAACTAGCCAAACTAACGATGGTAGTACAGTTATATCGCTCTGAAGATCAATTCAAACTATGGTAGACAGGTT
>JABUQX010019604.1:0-25000 GCA_015478945.1 Trachelipus rathkii | reverse complement strand
TATATAATAATATAATAATAATAATAAATAATAATAATAATAATAATAATAAATGATATTGATTTTAAGAAAAACAAAATCTGAATCATAATAACAACTAATGGATAACCATACTAATAATAATAATAATTACAATTACAATTACAATTACAATTACAATTAACAATTACATTACAATTACAATTACAATTGTAATTGTAATTGTAATTGTAATTGTAATTGTAATTGTAATGATAATAATAATAATAATGATGATAATAATAATAATTAATCACATATAATATATAAAATAATAATGAATAATAATAATAATAATAATAATAATAATAATAATAATAATAATAATAATAATAATAATAATAATAATAATAATAATAATAATAATAATAACTTAAGCGCAATTTAAAATTAAGAATAACACAAAGTTGAAGGTGAAATAAATGGGTTACATATTTACCTTAGTCTGAGCTAGTTAGGAGACTGAAAGCTAACTAAATGGAAGAATAGAATAAGCATAAGAAGACAGCTACTGGAGGCGGAGCAAAAAAGGATTAGTCTGTTGATGGAATATATTTGGTTAAAAGGTGTATAAAGGTGAAAAAAATTAAGTAATATATAATTGTGTTGAAGTTATGATATTGTTTAGCATAGGCCTGTGTTTGTTAATGTATAAAGATTCAAGAATAAGTAAAAACGGAGAGTGAGAGGTGGGAGCTTAATTTGAAATGTGTTCAAGGTGACAGGAGGAGTGGCGTGCAAGAGAAAGGAATGCTCCCTGACAGAAGAGGACTCCTTCACCGATAAAGGACACAAAGTTCTATGGCTAATGCCCATAGGCTCACATGCCCTAGATCTGAGTAGTCTAATGGAGGAGCCATATTGGTGCCTCCCTCACAGGGGGGACATGTGTATTTATAAACTACGCCAGATTTGGACATGAAAGAAAACTGATCTTTTAAACGAAAGAGAGAACCAATCCTAAGGAAGTTAGTCAAAATAAGATTAAAGAAACGATTCAAAGTCTGCGCCAGATCTGTCCTCAAAGAGACTGAAACAGACCCTACATAATGAAACTTAAAGAATAGCAACTTTTTTGAAATTGTAAAGGTTTGTTGTTTAGGTTGATAGATGTTATAAAGGTAGTCATGAATGATCTTGAAAAGAAATTGGATGGAAAACAATTATTTTTAAAGTATGTAAACAGAAACTGAAACTCTTCATGTTGTAAAATGAAATCTGAAGTAATTTTAAAGTCTCTGTTTGTCAATGCAAGAACATCATTTTTTTTTTGTATTTTAAAGGTGTAAAACTGTAAAAATTCATACTTTGGGAGTAAAAGTGCTTTTTCTATAGGCAGAGGTTGAAAATTTTGGTGCGGAGCGGTGCGGTGCGTCTCGGTGCGGCGCGGCGCGGAGCGGTGCGGTGCGGTGCTGGTGCACGACCTTTCGGTGCTCGGTCAACCCCAATTTCAACTGATGAAAAAAACCATTTAAAAGACAGAGCTGCACCTTTTACCACTTTAAAACCCAGAGAACGTTATGACTCCAAAATGAGTTTGGAGAGAAAGCAAGACCCGATTTGTTATCTTATCTCATATTTCGAATATTGCAAATATAAGGACACGTATTTTACATATAGGCTTTGAAAGATACTGAATATTCTATGATATAATAATAATAATAATAATAATAATAATAATAATAATAATAATAATAATAATAATAATAATAATAATAATAATAATAATAATAATAATAATAATAATAATAATAATAATAATAATAATAATAATATAATAACTATAATATATAATGAATAATAATAATAATAATAATAATGAATAATAATACTAATAATAAATAATAATATAAAATAGATAATAATAATAATAATAATAGATAATAATAATAATATAATATAATAATAATATAATAATATAATATAATAATAATATATAAATATAATTAATAATAATAATAATAATAATAATAATAATAATAATAATATTAACAATAATAATAATAACTGATAATTGATAACTGATAATTGATAATTTACAAAATGTTTCATTATTTGATTTAACTATGAAAGTGTTATTAAGATATGGTCGTATAATGCTGTTCAGATACTGGGCAATTACGTGTGTAACCGTATCCCACATAGATATTTATAAAAAAAAATAAAAGAATTTCTGACAAAATGAAAAGAACTTTATTTTATAATGTAGGGCATATATATGGATTGCCTAAAATACACAAAAACTCAGAAAATCTACCTTTGAGACCTGTAGTATCTATGTGCGGTTACACACTAAATTGCCCAATATCTGAACAGCATTATTTTCCGACCATATCTTAATAACTCTTTCACGGTTAAATCAAATAACGAAACATTATGTAAATTATCAAACTTAAAACTTGAAGACACTAATATATTCGCCTCACTTGACGTAGAGTATTTGTTCACAAATGTACCAGGTCTTGAAACGATTGACATAATACTTAACGAAATGCACCATTCAAATAATCTACCCCCACCAGAACTATCAGAACAACATATGAGGAACCTTTTATCAATTTGTGGCACTCATACACCGGTTAAATTTAAAGAAAACATATATTTTTCACCAACTATTTACAAAGAATCCATGGCAAAAACTCTAGTTTACAGAGCATACAACCTAGCTGTTCACTTGGACAACTTTTTGTGAAGAAATTTGCAGCATAACTAAAATTTAATTAGCTATGATCATCCACAATATTTTGTTGAAAACTTAATTAATAAAATTCTCACAAAATTATATAATAAAGAATGTAAAAATAGCCAGAAAAAATCGACAAATTTCTTCTTCAAAACTTCTAATGCTATAGACTTCAATAGGGAAGAGAAATGCCTTCGTAACATTTTGAACTCCGACCTCAAAACTAAAGAAACCTCAAAAATTAAAGTCAAACTATACCATAAGTTCAAACAAATATCCTACTCCTTTATCACAAGAGATGCTTTGCCCGACAACCATCACGTTGTGTGAAACTTTAACTGCATTGAGTCAGACTGTGCGTCGACATAATTTGTTGCACGACGAATAGATTTTCGGATAGGGCATATTAACTATCGCTGACAATCCCAGCAAAATTTGCACATTTCCATTACAACAACGAGGCGGTCAATAAAACAATGAGGTAATATTATTCCAAAACTTCACATATTATAGCATGATCGTGTGAAGTCAGACAAATCCTAAGATTGGCGGAGGCCTTCTACATTCAAAACCCGTAGACGGCAGATATTAACATATCAAATTTAATGAATTATCAGTTAAACTTATTGTTATTATTTGATTTAATTATTGTATTATCAATTAAAATACATCTTTCATTCACGGAACAAACAAAAATTATGGAATATATCGCCAGCGATTATTCCGGCTCGTACAAATGTAATTGTCCGATTTCTCATCTAGGTAATCAGAGGTTTAAAAACTATACCGATGTGTACGTACATTTAATTATTATTATTATCTATTATTAATTATTATTAAATTTATTATTATTATTATATCTATTATTATTAATTATTATTATTATTATTATTATTTATTATTATTGATTATTATTATTATTATTATTATTATTTATTATTTATTTATTATTATTATTATTATTATTATTATTATTATATAATTTTATTATTATTATTAATATTTTATTAATTTATTATTATTATTATTTTATTATTATTATTATTATTATATTATTAATTATTATTATTATTATTTAATATTATTATTAATTAATATTATTATATTATATTCTTATTTTATTATTTATTATTATTATTGATTATTATTATTATGGTATTATTGATTATTATTATTATTATTATTATTATTATTATTATTATTTTATTATTATTATTATTATATATATTATTGAATTATTATTATTAATAGAATTCATAAAATGATTATTATTTTATATTATTGATTATTATTTTTATTTTATTATTATATTATTATTATTATTATATATAATTATTATATTATATTTTATTATTATTATTAGTTATTATTATTTTATTATTTATAATTATTATTATAATTATTAAATCACAACCATTTTATTATTTTTATACTATTTTTTTTTTTTTGTTCATGTTTTAACCGAGAATAAATTTTAATTAAAATAAAAAATATCGAAATGGTTGTAACGGTACCTCAGAATTTAATTAACCTACGCCTTAAGATTGGTTCTTTCTCTCATTTGTTTGTAGCAAAAAAAACAAGAATTGAATTTTAATTTTAGGTCACCGGGTGTTGCCGGAGCCGCAGTAAAGTCCACGGGGGTACTGCCGTGCATTGGGAGCAACGTGGGTATCCCATCTCTATAGTATTCTTTTAATTTAAAAAAAAAAAAAAACAGTGTCATGTCATCTACGTTCATTCTACAAAATACGTACATAAATCAAATTTAAACTGAAATAAATTGACTCAGGTTACTCATTTTATAAGCTGAGCTGCGCAGCCCAAAAAATATATATATCAAATTTTTTTTTTTTACTTTTTTGTTAATATTAATCAAATTATATTTGAAAATTCACCATTACAAAGAAAGTTTGTGTCTTTTTTTTTGTTTCATAAATTTAGGATCATAAAATGCATTTCCCAGTTTTCCCAACTTTACAAAGCTTAAATTTTTTATTGCCCCCTGGTTTAATAAAGTATTTTTATTTTTTTAAATTCATTTTATAATTTAATAATGCAATAATGCAAGTATAACACATACGCAATAAGACAAATAAATAAATATATAAATATCGGTAATGCAGAAGAATAATAGAAAACGAGGAAAAATAAGTCGGGGAAAATAGAAAGAAAAACAAAAGAAAACACAAAAGTTTTCTATTAGTTTTGAAACCTTCCATTTCCATTAAAATTTAAAAATCCAATAAAATTCGAAGAAATCACTCAATATTAAGAAGCCGTCAAACTTTTGCTCTATATAGCATAATATAAAATTATTACATTTATAAGAATAAATAATATTATTAATCAGATTTTAAAAATACTTATTATTATTAAATGATTTTTAGTATCAATTATAAAAAATTAATAAGGAAATTAAAAATAATGATAATAATAATAATAATAATAATAATAATAATACTAATAAATAATAATAATAAATAATAACCAACAAAAATAAAAATAATATTAAGAATTTACTATAATTATAATAACATGAATAAGACAATAATAATATCATAAATAAAATAATAATAATATAATAATAATAATAATAATATTAATAATAATAATAATTAATAATTAGTAATATAAAAATAATAAAAATAAATAAAAATAATAATAATAATAATAATAATAATAATAATAATAATAATAATAATAATAATAATAATAATAATAATAATAATATAATAATAATAATAATAATAATAATAATAATAATATAATAATAAAATAACAATAACAATGACCATAGAAATAACAATAATAATAATAATAATAAATAATATAATAAATAATAATAATCATATATAAATAATAATATAATAATAATAAGTAATAATAATAATAATAGATAATAATAATCAATTAATAAAGTATAAAATAATAAAATAATAATAAAAATAATAAAAAATAATAAATAAACTAATAGATAAAAATAATAATAATAATATATAATAATGATAATAAGTATATATAAATAATAAAATATAATTAATAAATATACATATATATAATAATAAATAAAATTAATAATAATAATTAAAATAATAATAATATATATAATAATAAAATAATATATAAACTATATTAATAATAATAATTAATAATAATAATAATATAATAATTAATGATATATATAATGATAATTAATAATTAATAAAATAAAATAATAATAATAATATGATAATAATAATAATAATAATAATAATAATACATATATAATAATATCATAATAATAATAATATATTAATAATAAATATAATAGTAATAATAATAATAATAAATTAAATAAATGATAATAAATAATAATATAAATAGATTAAATAATAAATAATACAAACAATAATAATAATAGATAATATAATTAAATAATAATAAATAATGAATATAAATTAATATATAATAATATAATATCAAAATAAACTTTGATAATAAAATAATAATAATATAATAATAATATTAGTATAATGATAATTTTAATTTTAATTTTAATTTTAATTACAATTATAAATAATAAAAAATAATAATAATAATAATATAATATAATATAATAATAATAATAATATAAATATAATAATATAATAATTAATATTAATAATAAAATTAATATAATAATAATAATAATAATAATAATATAATTATTTGTCTCAATCTGTATCATAATATGGATCCTATATTCAGGGATCCAACAAGATAATCTTGTTGCCGTATAATAATAATATGAATAAAATAAAATAATATAATAATAATAATAATATAATAATAATGAATAATAATAATAATATATAATAATAATAATAATAATATAATAATAATATGTTAATAATTTAGATAGATAGATATATAGATACATAGATAGATAGATATGATATATACGATAGATAGATGATAGATAGATAGATAGATGATAGATAGATTAGATAGATAGATAGATAATAGATAGATAGATATATATATATATATATATATTATATATATATATATATATATAATATTATTATATAATCTATATATATATCTATATATATATATATATATATATACTAATATATATATATTTACGATAGATAGTATAGATAGATTTAGATTAGATAGATACGATATGATAGATAGAATGAAGTAATAGATAGATAGGATAGATAGATAGAATAGGATAGATAATACGATAGATAGAGTAAATAGATAGATTATTTGTGTATGTCTCATACCCAAATATATGTTATATTTCAAGAATTTAATATATTTTGATAATTATATACCACTATTAGCCTACACACACGCTTCACACACACACACACAACACACCACACACACACACACAATATTATATATATATATTTACTATATATATATATATATATAATATATAATATAATATAATATATATTATAATATAATATATACTATAATATATTATGTATACTATATATATATATTATATATTATATATATATATATATATATGTATGTCTATATTTTATATATATATAATATATATCTATATATATATATATATATATATAATATATATAAGACAAAGTAATTTAAAACATAGAAAATAACAGCTGAATTACAATTATTTTTAAAAAAATTAAGAATTTACGTTTTCGAGACTTACTAGCTTAAGTCTCCTCCTCAGAACTAACAATGAAAATAAATTTTATCTTAACAAAATTAATAAACTAAACTAAAGAATAAAAATATCAAGTAAAATTACATACAGTAAAAGAAAGCAAAGGCGACAAATTGATTCACTTTCAACTTAATTAGATACTATCTGAAAAAAAACTTCAATCTTAACATTATCTTATGGAAAAGTGAATAAATTTTTTTGGTCGAATTTTGTTTCTTTTCACTTGTTATGTAATTTTTTACTTTGTATTTTGAAATTTTTATTTTTTATTAATTTTTGTTAAGATTAAATTTATTTTCATTGTTAGTTCTGAAGAGGAGACTAAGTTAGCTGAATTTGAACGTATAACTTCTTTATTTTTAAAAAAAAAATTTTAAATTCCGTTTATTTCTTAGTGGTTTAATTACTTTGTTCTCTACATTCATAGAGTTTGGTTGAAGTTATAAAACTTGTAAATTTTTGTATAATTATAATACTATATATATATAATATATATATATATATATATATATATATATATAGAATATATTATATAATATTTTATATCATATATAATATATTGATTTATATATATATTATATAATATATATAAAAAACAATATAATATAATAATAATAATAATATTATGGCTATAATATTAATGAAACAACTTTTTTGTTATTATGTACAATTTATTGGTGCTTAACGAACCATTCTACAGCATTTAAATAACTATTCGATAACATTCACTCGTAAACCTTAATAAATCACTATGGTAGGTTAGTACATAAATTTTTAGCTCTTTTTTATAGTATTGTAGAGAAGTCATATGATATGCGACATTGGTATTAGGATATTCCCAGGAGGATCTAGTGATTTTTAGTAGAGTATATTGTAGGTGATAGCATCGTATACATTGTGCGAAACCTCAGTTTTGGACATATATACTAGCCGAGCGCTAGCGTAATGGTTACGGTATTTTCTTGAGAGTATACTAAAAAGGATATGTGTTACTTACATCGTTAGTTTCATTGTGAGCGGGATAGCGGTTGTCTCTGCTTACAATCGATGATTCTGTCAGATACGTACATGGCGAAGATTGTAGAAGCTTATAGGTCACGTAGTAGTGTGTGATACATTCTAGCTATCCGAGTCTATGTATGATAGGAGTAATGGATCTGTTAGTGTTTCGTAGATTATATGCTGTTGTAAGCTGCTATATCTAAAACAATTAAGATTCTCTGATAGTCCAGCCAAAAACATACATGACGTGTAAGAACCGAGTGGGTCTCTCATTTTGAGCTAGAGGTTAAAGTCATGAGTTATTTAGCGACGTGACAAACTTACAGCTGTGTATATTATATATATTATATACTATATATATATACTTCTATATATAATATATAATGATATATATATATATATTATCTATATATAATTAATAATATAAAAATTGTATGTGATATATATATATATGCATTTATATTATTATACTATATATATATATTAGTATATATATATATTATATAATATAATATATTATGATATGTTTTTTTTTATAATATTTATTATACATATATATACATATATTATTATATTAATATATATATATAATTATTATATTATATATATATAGTATATATATATATTATATAATATATATATATATATTATAATATATATATATAAATTATATATTATATATATTATTATATATATTATATATATATATAATATATAATGAATATAATATATATATATATATATAAAATATATATATATATATACTATATATATATAATATATTATATATAATATATATTATATATATATATATATATATATATATATCCTATAATCGCACGCTTGGTAGATGTTGCGCATTTGAGATTGACAAATGAGGGAGTTACTTGAAGAACGTTCTGAAAAGTATTTTAAAGAATCTCGTCGGATAAATAACGATTTAAGGATAAATCGGCTCAAGAGTTTCTCTCTTGGAGCCCCAGAAATTTTTCGCGTAACTAAAATTTGGAACCACTGATATATGAGTATAAGATACATTTTTTTTTTAAATTTTAACCTCTTAATACAATTTGTGGTATATCAGATTTTTACAGTGATTAGAGAACAAGTTACAAGCTAAATGGTAATGAAATACCTGAAATCTAATATTCCATTTAGACCCAACAATATCCTCTTCAGGTAGTAATATAATATCAGTAATAGTAATATAAGTAAGTACACAATAAATGAAGTAAAGAAAGCCTCTTTGTTATTATGTACATTTAAAAATTTTAAATGTAATAAGCAGTACCCAAAAAAATTTAGATAATTTCTCCTGAACAAGACTTACGTGGTCAAAGTCATTCAATCCACCACCATTGATGTTAACTCCTAAATATTTACATTATTAAACAACTTCTTGCTCTCACGTTCAATGTCGCCTATATTTAGTTTAACATTACAGTGTTATAACGTTATAAATAACATAACTCGTTTTTATAAGATTTATAACCAACTGGTTAAAATTTCACCAATCACAAAACTTAGTTATTAATAATTAAGAAATTAAGACTTATAGGATGAAAAATTTATTATATCCTCTGTCTCATCTGTATCATAATATGATCTATATCAGCGGATCCAACAGGATAAGTTTTTAATAAATTAGTCAAATATCAAGAGAGTCGACTAATTCCTTGAGGGACAGTCGCTCATCAAATATTTTTTCTTTTGTCATTTTGTCACCAATAGTAACGTACTGCATTCGGTTTTCCAAGTAGGATCTTTCAAATCATGAGCAACTATATTTATATTACATCTATATTACACTATATTATCTATATCTATACTATATTTTAGAAATTTATCAAATTAATACAGAAAAGAACATTTTAATCAAATATAAACTGGAAAGCATATTTGAGATATTGTTATTTCCTCCGAGATTTTAAACATTGTCCTTAGGTTAGAGCCTCACCCCCTCCTTAAAATAAAAATCATTATAATATTTATAATGATTATTTTATAAATATGGTTCGATTCCTGTTTATGTACAATAGATTATTAATAATTTTAAATAATAAAAGATAATAATAATAATAATAATAATAATATAATATAAATAATAAATAAAAAATAATACCATAATAATAAAATAATAATAATAACCATATCATAATTGTTAAATTACACTCTTACAAAAATCTGAATCATATAATAATAATAATAATAATAATAATAATAATAATAATAATAATAATAATAATAATAATAATAATAATAATAATAATAATAATAATAATAATAATAATAATAATAATAATAATAATAATAATAATAATAAATCTGAATAATAAATCTCTTCCTCTGAACTACAATCGTTTTCTCCATATGAACCCAATATCCTCTCCTCTTCACCCCATTTCTTCTCTTTTTCACTCTGGCATTAAAATCACCTATCAGTAGATGCGACATGTTGTCTTCACCCCCACCCTAAAAATTCTCCGGCATCAAATCCATGAGCATCTCCATCTAATCCACCTCTGAATGCTCCTGTTGTCGAGCATATAACTGACATAAATGGTATTTATTAAACCTAATTTTGAAGGTACTTACAATCAATCTCTCGTCTACCCTCCTCTCACTTCCTGTATGAAAAGTGTAATATTTGGTCCAAGAATAAACCCCAAAACATGTTTCTTTATTCCCACATCAACTCCTTTGTAAGCTAACATATATCCTCCGCCTAAATCTATACCACTTCCTCTCCCTCCACTCTCATCTCCAGAATTCCCACCACATCTATCCTTCTCGCCTTCATCAACGCAATCTCATCCTCCTTTCCAATACACGCTACCCTTTTGTTGGGGCCATTTTAATCTTTTTAAAAGTGTAATCGTTTCCTTATTCGTTTCCTAAGTTTATATCCATGAGTTCTGCGTGGTTCCGAGGTAGTTTTTAGCATTTCCAAGCATTTTCTTTCAAGTAGTGGCTTGCTAGGCCAATCCTGCCATAGCCATTGCTCCGTTAGCCGAAGAGGTCCTAGAACCTAATTTGCTTACCAGGGTGACCGACAGGGACGTGGAGTTGGATTATTATTATTATTATTATTATTATTATTATTATGAGATTTACAAGCCTTTTCCAACTTCCTAAAGGTATCAACCGCTTCATGATTGATTTTCTTAAGGACTATTCTAGAATAAAATAGAACAACCGCTTTCTGAACTTTTAATCTAATATTTCGCCTGGCCACTTCAGGCATCATCGGAGACGAGTTCAAGACTAATTTAACAATTGATGAAACAAAATAAATATTATTTAAATATAAATGTGAAGTAACAAAATAAACTTTTTTATAATCAACGTAAATCTAAAATCCTTAAATAATAAATATATCAATGAAGAGACTCTATCTAGGCAAACCTAAAAAATGTTCAAAAAATTCTCCATTTCATTATACTTAATGTTGATAACCGGCTTGTGCCTTTTTATTAAGAGGGACTCAGCCAGCCTCAATTCAAAGAAATTTCCTGCACGGTGTAGAATGTCAAAATTAGAAATATCGAGATTGGGTTTGGGGGTTCCGTGTTCGTTTTTAAAGTGCTCAAAGATCTTACTGGGCCTGTATCTATGTTGTGAGACACGGAGTTTGAGAGAATTAGTGGTATACCCGATGTAAGAGGCATTACAGCCATCTTTATTACAATGAAATTGGTATACCACATGATTCACATTCTCCTTAGTCCCACTAGCTCTTTCTGAAAACATAGAAGAAAGTTTCAATGGCTTGTAGTAAGATCTAAGTTTTATATCTTTAGTGTTAGATTTGGACTTGATGTGGTATTGAATTATTTTCTTCAACCTTGTATTTTCATAATTAAATCTATCTATAGTTTGGGATCTGAAAAAGAATGTCAAGCTATCCCTATTATCTTCTGCTTTTTCTTCGACAATTTTCTTATTTATAAAGGTTTTAATGATTTTATCTAGTAGATATTGGGGAAAGTTGTTATTAACAAGATTCTGTTTAATTCTTGAGAGCTCTGCGTCAAAAAGTTTCCAGTCAGAGCAAATACGGTAAGCTCTATGCAGTAAAGTTTTAATTAGGGCGATTTTGTAAGTAAGGGGTAAGTGTGAATTGAAATTAGTATATAGTCCTTTGTCAGTAGGTTTGACGTAAATACTTGTGGTGAGTACTCCACTTGGATCAAAGGAGATGTTAACGTCTAAAAAATGGAAGGAGTTATTTTCAGATTTTTCAAAAGTAAAATTTAGGACACTTAAATTTTGGAGTTCATCAATAAAGAGCTTAACATCTTCATCACGCTTGAAGACCACGAAGGTGTCATCAACATATCGTATATATAGTCTGGGATTGAAAGAATTATTTTTGCTTAATATTAAATTTTCAATATGCGACATGTAGAAGTCAGCGAACGTTGGTCCAAGTGGGGAACCCATGGAAACACCATCTACCTGAATATATGTTTTTCCATCGAATTCAAAAGGAGTCATAGTAGTTGCATTTGGTTAAACAATTTCACTTACTATGACTCCTTTTGAATTCGATGGAAAAACATATATTCAGGTATGTGTTTCAGGTTCCCAGACCAGCGTTCATCGGCCCCAATATTAGCAAATGAACAGCTCCCAATCCTTGGTACGTTGTGCTAGCATTTCAATGTTAGCTGTTTCCACCCGACCGACCAGGCCCAGTGTCTAGGCCACCGAAAAAATCTGAATGGCTCGCTCTTTTAGCGATAACTGTCTTCGTGGTATTTTCACCGACCCTGCACGACTGTATCCTGTAATTTGTCACGCACACGCTTACCCAGGCTCGCCTCAGTACATAGAGCCCTTTCAGTAGTAAACAGAGATGCTGACCAACACAGCCCTCTGCAGATAAAAAACACACATCCAGCAAGAGGTATCAGAGAAAAGAACTTAGAGATGAATGTGAGGATAACTTGACAAAGCAATTGTACCATCAGCATCAAGGCATAAGGTAAACAGATCTTACACAAACCGTCTATGACTAAGAAAACTAGGTGGACCAGGAAAATATTGATCATGTGTTGCTACCAGTTTCGACCAGCAGTAGGCAACCAATGCTGGAGCACCACTGGCCGTGTCCACAGCTGGGCCCAGGCCACGGCTACTGGCGTTGCAGAGGCAGGCAATCAGTGTTCGCGGGTGAGGCTTGATCCCTGCTTAGCGCAAAGGCAAGCAGTCATCAGCGTGCTGATTTGCGACATAAGTCTCTTCGTTGACTCAGAGATTTTAGGCCGATTTTATTTATATTAAATAATATTTGACACTGTTTCGTGAGTGACCAGCTTTCTGTCAGGCATAACCAGGTGTTGTTTGACAAATCGCCATCAGCTCTGGACCAATGAAGTTCTATCATATTAAGTAGAAGCTGATGTAAAATTTCAATAAAATATTGTTTAGCCAATCAGCTCTTTCTAAATTTCACGAACTTTAAACTTTTTGATGAAACAGTCAAGTATGAATCTTATACCCTTGAGTACAAAGCTTTACTTATTAATAGAGAGATTTCTTCTAAAGTAAACAAAAAGCACGATGAAATATTGAACTCTTTCAAGAACCTGGTTAAACTCAAGAAAACTGTCAACAATATACAATTTTATGCTTGCATATTTTTCTTACAAAGGATATTAGATCAATTCTCTAGTGATACTTATTCAACACATCACAATAAACTAAGAAACCTTTATGGTGGTGAGGTAATTTATCCTAAGCATAACTCTAAAATAATTAATTAATCTTTCAAATTATAATTTATCTATAGCTGAAAATGATCTACTGGAAAAAGACCTAAGTTATAGTTTACCGAAAAATGAAAATTTACTACAAAAGCAAATAGAAATTGAAACTTTAAACAACGATATATTACTTCATGAGAGAAAAGGAGATATAACTATAATTGACACCGAGACATTTAAAACTAAACTAAAATATTTCGGTTCTCACATCACTAAAGATAAACATAATCAACTTTCCAGTGTCGACAAAGAAGCCATTTTATCTCTTAAGAACAATACTGATATAGTGATTAAAAGGCCTGATAAGGGAGGAGGAGTTGTTATTCTTAATAAGAAAGATTATATGCAAAAACTTAAAAATATAATTTCAGATAAATCAAAATTTAAACAATGCCTAAATAGTAAAAGCGATGATCTGAAAAAATCAATTAATGCTTTATCTCGACAAATTACGGACAATAATATTAAATTAAAAATTAGAAGAATCGGTTCTTACAACAACGGCCACTTATATGGTCTTCCGAAAATTCACAAAAATTCAGAGAATCCCCCCTTAAGACCTATCATAAACATGCGCGGAACGGTAACTCACGACATTGCACAATATTTAAATGACATTATCCGTCCGTACATTGACTCAAGGAATATGGTTAAAAGTACTGAAGAATTTTTACTTAAATTAGATCTTGAAAGTTTAACACCAAATGACAAGATTTATTCTTTAGATGTTGAAAGCTTATTCACAAACGTACCTGTGAGAGATACAATTGAGATAATACTGGAAAGAACTTACAACCATCCATCATTACAACCTCCCAATATTGATAAATCTGTTTTAAAAAATCTTTTAACCAAATGCACTACTATGACTCCTTTTGAATTCGATGGAAAAACATATATTCAGGTAGATGGTGTTTCCATGGGTTCCCCACTTGGACCAACGTTCGCTGACTTCTACATGTCGCATATTGAAAATTTAATATTAAGCAAAAATAATTCTTTCAATCCCAGACTATATATACGATATGTTGATGACACCTTCGTGGTCTTCAAGCGTGATGAAGATGTTAAGCTCTTTATTGATGAACTCCAAAATTTAAGTGTCCTAAATTTTACTTTTGAAAAATCTGAAAATAACTCCTTCCATTTTTTAGACGTTAACATCTCCTTTGATCCAAGTGGAGTACTCACCACAAGTATTTACGTCAAACCTACTGACAAAGGACTATATACTAATTTCAATTCACACTTACCCCTTACTTACAAAATCGCCCTAATTAAAACTTTACTGCATAGAGCTTACCGTATTTGCTCTGACTGGAAACTTTTTGACGCAGAGCTCTCAAGAATTAAACAGAATCTTGTTAATAACAACTTTCCCCAATATCTACTAGATAAAATCATTAAAACCTTTATAAATAAGAAAATTGTCGAAGAAAAAGCAGAAGATAATAAGGATAGCTTGACATTCTTTTTCAGATCCCAAACTATAGATAGATTTAGTAATAATAATAATAATAATAATAATATAATTCAATACCACATCAAGTCCAAATCTAACACTAAAGATATAAAACTTAGATCTTACTACAAGCCATTGAAACTTTCTTCTATGTTTTCAGAAAGAGCTAGTGGGACTAAGGAGAATGTGAATCATGTGGTATACCAATTTCATTGTAATAAAGATGGCTGTAATGCCTCTTACATCGGGTATACCACTAATTCTCTCAAACTCCGTGTCTCACAACATAGATACAGGCCCAGTAAGATCTTTGAGCACTTTAAAAACGAACACGGAACCCCCAAACCCAATCTCGATATTTCTAATTTTGACATTCTACACCGTGCAGGAAATTTCTTTGAATTGAGGCTGGCTGAGTCCCTCTTAATAAAAAGGCACAAGCCGGTTATCAACATTAAGTATAATGAAATGGAGAATTTTTTGAACATTTTTTAGGTTTGCCTAGATAGAATCTCTTCATTGATATATTTATTATTTAAGGATTTTAGATTTACGTTGATTATAAAAAAATTTATTTTGTTACTTCACATTTATATTTAAATAATATTTATTTTGTTTCATCAATTGTTAAATTAGTCTTGAACTCGTCTCCGATGATGCCTGAAGTGGCCAGGCGAAATATTAGATTAAAAGTTCAGAAAGCGGTTGTTCTATTTTATTCTAGAATAGTCCTTAAGAAAATCAATCATGAAGCGGTTGATACCTTTAGGAAGTTGGAAAAGGCTTGTAAATCTCATATTAAATTAGAAGCTGATGTAAAATTTCTAAAATATTATTATTATTATTATTATTATTATTATTATTATTATTATTATTATTATTATTATTATTATTATTATTATTATTATTATTATTATTGTTTGTATGTGTGTGTGTGTGTGTGTGTGTGTGTGTTATTATTATTATTATTATTATTATTATTATTATTTTATTATTATTATTATTATTATTATTATTATATGGCTTGCAAGAATAATTATGATAATAATGAAGATAATACTAATGATAACAATTATAATAATTAAAAATAATAATTATAATATTAAAAATTTTATTTTATTAATACACTATGGAACACATTTTTTGTTCTGTCGTAACAACTGTAATTCCTATTTTCTTTTACCTAAAAGGTATGAAAAATTGTTAATATTTCCACAAAACTTTTTTGCTCGTGTCTTCATAAATTCACCGAAGACATAACAAAATGTTTCTGCCTGTTATTTGCAACCTTTTGATGTCCTCTGTGCTGAATGCACCTATCAAAGACAAAGTATCTTCACTTGAACAGCTACTAGAAGAGTGATGACCTAATCAGCTAACTATATTAATACTTGAGATTAAGTTTTCTGCATTTATTTCCTCATCTAAGTTGCCAGAACTTTCAAGAAATAAAAATATGTCGTCTATTTGAAAATATTAATTTTCTCTGAGATGCAACTAGATCAGTCTAAACAGCAAAGTCAAGGTAACAAAAGCAAAGTTTGAAGGAAATATTACTATTTTCCGTTGCTTTCAACACAAAAGCAATTACGAAATAATGCGTTTAAATCAAAGAATTTTTTTTGTTACATATTATTATTATTATTATTATTATTATTATTATTATTATTATTATTATTATTATTATTATTATTATTATTATTATTATTATTATTATTATTATTATTATTATTATTATTATTATTATTATTATTATTATTGTTATTATTATTATTATTATTATTATTATTATTATTATTATTATTATTATTATTATTATTATTATTATTATTATTATTATTATTATTATTATTATTATTATTATTTTATTATTATTATTATTATTATTATTATTATTATTATTATTATTATTATTATTATTATTATTATTGTGTGTGTGTGTGTGTGTGTGTTATTATTATTATTTATTATTATTATTATTATTATTATTATTATTATTTTAATTTTTATTATTATTATTATTATTATTATTATTATTATTATTATTATTATTATTATTATTATTATTATTATTATTATTATTATTATTATTATTATTATTATTATTATTATTATTATTATTATTATTATTATTATTATTATTATTATTATTATTATTATTGGTGATAGTAGTCGTCATTATAATAATTGTAATATTTTAGTGTCCCTTTGATTTATGTCTTCCAAGATAACCCGCCAACGCAGTCTACTTTGGTATCGTAGGATTAGTCATTCTACAAAGCAAAAAAGTTTTTCCAAGAAAATTCTCTACTGAGTGGTTGAGAAGCGAAATAAAAAGAGCTGGACGGGAATCCTGGCTTCAGTGTCTGCTCGGCTTTGAAAGTGGGAGGGTACGACAATCATGTTATTCGTTATTAATGAATGGTTGCATGGGTTTTTCATGTAATTAATCAATATATTTTTATAGAAACGTTCTGAAACTGCTAAAAAGAGTTGCGCAAACAATGTTTAAATTAATTAAATGGCGCAAAGTTTTATAAATATTATATTAATATAACGAGCAACTTTAATTATTAATGAAATCGTTCAAATTGTTTGCAATACGTGTTTGTATCAGTAACCAAGTGTTAAAAAAAAACGCAAATTACAATCCTTTAATAAAAATGACTCCCTCTTTACAAACTATATGATAATGGACACAAGTTTTGCATAAACAGGTATCGATTATTTTAAGGTTGACATTGATATATCGGTATTTCTTGACGGTAAGGAAAGTCCTATTTATAATACCTTTGAGCGGCATATATATATAATATATATATATATAAAATAAGACATATTAAATAAAGGATTCCTTAATATGGTAATAGATATATTAATAGACTTTATATAACCGATTACATATAACTTAGATGTGATTAATATTTACAAGTTTTTTACTTCTCCATATATTAAATTACGTATTCAAACCCATAATTGTTTATTAATATTAGGCTATATGCTAGATTAAATATATTATCCCTATTGATATATTTGACTTTTCGTAGAAAATATGTAATTAATCAGAATTTATATTATAGATAATTTCATTGTATCGGATTACAGAACAGTGAACTGTGGGTAAGGTGCCCCCTATACAAGAGCATCAGAAAAGAAAATTCCATACTAAAAAGCTATCACACAAAACTACGTTCGAAAAAAAAGCGCGCAGCCGTGTAGCGCGCGCGCCCCCCCTCTGGTTCATTAATTATATAAGACTTCGTCGACACTCATAAAAATCCGACCCCTATATAGCCCTTACACGGGAACCTGTCAGACGACCTCACCTATGTGTGGTCGAAATCAGTCACAAGTTAAGGTATCCCTTGACCCAGTGCCACAAACCATACCCCCTATCCTCAGAGAAACCCTAGCCATTCTCTCTTTATTATGCAACCTTTATTATTCTATCGCCCCTCCCAAAAGGAGTATAGCCTGTTCCATAGAATCCAACTTTTTCTTCATCTCAGCCATTCGGTTTTCAACACACTCGCCACTCTGCTTAAAAATCCGAGACATAGATCACTCTATCCATCTCTTTCACACATTGCACCAACACATACTCACATTACTTTCAATTTATTCTCTCGTTACCTCTCATCTCTTCCACAACCACACAAACTCATCTAATATGTTCATTTCACTCATCTTTTTACTCATATTTCTTCTCACCCTAGCATCTGTCCACCTTAAGACTCCATCTAAACACATAACTTTGATTCTATACTTCTTATTTCAAACCATAGTCTTCAGACATTAGACTATACAATAACACAGGCGTAACAAACATTACCGTCATATAAGGACCCAGCGAGCTCACTAAAGACTTATGTTCCCCCCAAAAGCGATTTTTAATATTACCATCCTCTTCCTCTCACAACTTTCCACTAAAACCTTTTGGCTATAATTCTTTCCCTGCTATCCACACTGTATAACCTCGTATAATATTTCTAAACTATCTGACACTCGTTCCACTGCTCACCCTTTCTAACATAAAACTTACGACACTGCACCTGTTCCTAACTGCACAACCATAACCTAACTCTATATCTACGTTACTTTCAAACCCCTCCTTTTACCACACCCTAATGACAATAAAACTCGTACCAAACTCTCAAACTCTTCAATTCACAACCCAGCCAAAACCGAATCTCTTCTGTCTATTTCTCTGACACTCTTTCCATCACTTTCTTCCTCTATCTACCTGCCACTCCCACCTCTCAATCTTTCATAACCCCATCCATATACAAATTGGATACCCTTAGACAAACACAACCCTGCCTCACTACCGCTATTAATATTAAAACACTAAACTAATCACTTATGACACCATTTATTCCACGCCAGCTCTCACTATCTATCTGTTCAACTATAACTTTGATTGTATTCACAGCATATCACCCAAACTATAGTATTTATATCAGCGTAACACCATCATAGACCTTTCCTATATTAAACCAGATCTCACCACTGTTATGCAGAATCCATAAAACCTAAATACAATTTCATTGCGTGTCCTCTCATCATTTCTCTTATACATGCTTCGAATGTAAAGATTTATCCACACATCCTCTAACTATACTCCTATAATCGCAGCCATTGTGCATCACCAATCAGTCCTCAGTCACTACGCGCGACTTTCGACCAAACACCACATAACATCTTCCCAACTTTTTATCAATTACACATGAAACTAATAGATACCCATTGAATTTTCTACAGATTCCACCTTTTATCCACATACCATTTATAAATATTACTGCTCTCCCCCAATTCCTCGAAACTTTTAGTAGCGCGCGTCCATAAACGCTGTAATTGCCTTCAAAGATTCCAATACTATATCACCAATTCTTCTCTCGCCTTTGGTCTGTTGATCCATTATCACCATTAATTCAATCATTACACTGAGAGTGAATTTTACCATCTTCAAAACTTTTCACCTTTTCTACCCATCTTCCTCCTTCTTTGATAGACATCTGATCCATTGAGAGATAAATACTCTTATTCTTCTGCGTTGTAGTCAATCAAACCCACTACATCAGTCATTATCACCTCATGACATTGAGCGTCCATATTATAACAGATTTACACAATAAGGTCTCTTCTCTCCAAACTCCACTACACATCCATTCATCTAGCAAACAAAAAACACCCATCCATATCTAATTACTTCTACATTTATTTCGCGTCTTCCTCCAGAAGACTATACTCATAATTTCCTTGTATATCCTACATCTCTCCTTGTCCAAAACTGTTCATTTACCAATTTCTTATTCTTATGTAAATGCAACCTTTTAGTCATTCTCTTTTCCTCCCAGCACATTTCCATACATCTCTTTGTATGTGCGAAAGAATCTTGTATTGCTATATTAGCTTAGTTTTAAAAGGTTTTACTTCTTTATTTTACTTTTTTAACCAGTGCAATCACCATCGTCTACATTCCACGCCACCTCAACTGTCTTCATTCTTACTTGTGCCACCCACATACTTCTTTTTGCACTGCTAAACAATTACTTTTACTTCATTTGCTTCCAGATTATTCAGTATAAAACTTTTACACATTAAAGCTGATTTGACTTGCGAGCTTTCCTATCATACTTTTATCCTTATTACTGGATCACATAAACGTCACTCTTTAAATAGCGCGCACTTCTCCGTCATCACCTTCACTATCTCACATCCGAGCGCGCCGACTAAACGATAAATTTTACATAGAACAACATAATGATACAATAATCCCATTTCCTTAAACCCCCTCACTATTTACACATCCCATTTTTCCCTTACGAAAATACATACTTGCAACATACTCCTTTCTCTTCACCAACATAACATGAAATCATATTTTGCACTTCGATACCATCTCTACCTACACCAACTCTAGGAGGCTTATGAATATTTGAAATTGATGGCGATTTAAAAAGAAAGAATTACTTACACACAAGCCCTCCTTATCTCCTACACAGCATTAATCCCATGCACTTGTTCCACCATTCTTTTTCTACTATTCTCTCCTTTTCGACACCCTCCTTGGGAACTAATACCTTAATCTATTTTTGTTGGAATCACATTATTAAACTTTGTAGTATATACTTTTAGTAGTATTTACACTTATTCTACTTACCAAAGTTATAGTGTTAACCAAGTCGAATGAGTCCTCTTTAACTATATATATATGACTTATATAGTACTGTATATGTATATGGCACATGTTTGAAATTGCTTGTGTAGAAAATAGCTGAAAATATTTTATATGATACACTCGTATATATAGAGAAATCCTGAATTAGATAGTCAATAGATATTTAGGGTCATTTAGTAATATTATGTTATGTTACTAACATTTTATATATTTAATTTGTATTAAAGAGACATGAAATTAGTTTTCGAACAATACTAAAAGTAAAACGACATAAGATACACACATATTATTGTATTTAAAAAACAAAATAGCAGTTTTTTTCTTTCACAAAAAAATCCAATTAAAAAAAAACCGTTTTTTGTCATTGTTCACAATATCGTAGTCATCGAATGTATTTTATATTATAATATTTAATATTTATCTTTTAATAACCTTTTATATATATTTATTATATCAAGTTCTCCGTCTAAATATTCATTTATACTATCCATAATTCACTTCAATAAATGTCTATTTCACTATTTTATTTATATTCCTATATATATTATTTAAAGCTATATTCTAATTTTATATTTAAATACATATAGTGTAATTAATAAGAACGAATAAGATATTGAGTGTTGTATACTGTATAATTATAACCTGATGCGATTTAATTGATAACATAAAAAAGAAAGGTAATTAATACTATCTATGTAGGCCTATATGTTGCTTAAATATAAGAAAAATGTGCTTTACATGTGCAAAAAAAAAAGCCAAATTTGTGTTTGGAGCCGGATTTTTGTTTTCATCATGGGAGGCCCAAAAATAATAGATATATAAAGTTATAAACTTATGTTATTAATAGTATGTATAATATAATAAATATATCAAAGTGAATACTATTTTACATTTATGTTACTTATACTTCATGATATATTATATAACATTTACCTATTATGAGATATAATAACAAATACATGAGGAGTATAATATAATAATAATATATAAGATTATTATACGTTAATCTATGTGGATAACTAAAAGTTTTTATCGAATTAAGATAAGTCTTTCTTTCATCTAGATAGTCATCTATTATATAACCTCATCTAACATATATTCTTATAAATAAGATATACACCTTGTTTATTTTGTATAAAAAAGTTGTGCAAAAAAAATAGCGATTATTTTACCTTTAAATTGCTTATATTTTCCTTTAAACTCACAACCAAAAAAACATGTAAAATCGTTCAAAAAAAAATAAAAATTTATTATAATATATTCTATAATTAAAGATAGCTGAAAAGTTATTATAATCGATATATAGTGTTTTTTTTTTCAAGGTTCTAAGCTGGTAAATCTTTTTATTAATTCAAAACGGCAATAATCATCTAACTAAAAATGTAAACTGTGATTTCTCGAAATTTTCAGCATGCTCTTGAATAATGTCGTCACTCGAATGCTCATAAAGTGCCATAGAAGCCGAAAAATAATTGTATTTGACCTCTCAGACTACTCTCTCAAAATTGAACTTTTTGACCAAAGTCTAACTTTAACGTTATCAGTATTTTTACTTAACTCTTTATAATTCTAATACTTGCAGATCTATTAAACACCAACATATTTCACACAACAAGATCTGTTAGTGTGCCATTTTTCATAAAAATCGAAAGGGGTCACGGAAAAAATTGCCAAAAAATGGTTGAAGTGACATGGAATGCCCCAAATGTGACACGTAATATAAACTACACTATATCATATATTGTTGACGACATTGACAAAGATCAGTTTGTTTTTCACTCTTTTTCTTAGTAATATACAAGCTGGATATATAACTCACATCTTTCGTCGGAATAGAATTCTTTTCATAGATTCTTCCAGTATGGAATTGGATATATTAATATTAAATAATTAAATGTTCTCATCTCGAGGAGTAAAAGTTAAAAATAAATTATTATTTTGAGAGCCACCCAATTATGCTTTTTATAGTTCACAGAACGAATTAGTTTAAATGTAAATAAACTCGAGGTTCGAAATGAAAAACAATTGTTCGATATACTGTAATCATAGGGTCAATCTTAAAAAGCTTTTTATCTTCCTCGCAATTTAAATTTTAAAGACTAGAATAAATAACATATAGAGTACAAAAATAAAATAACTATATACATTAATTTTAAAAACTTAGGATATAATATCAAAACGTTTTTAGCGTTTCCAAGATATATCAAAAATTTGTTTAACATTCTGTCTTTCTAATGGTTGATTCATGCTTCTCTTTGCTCTGTTTGGCAGATTGTTCCATTACACCTAAAGCAGATAATGCCGTCATGTTTGCTTCGGTTAACAGTTTATTCACCTCTTCCATAGGATGATCAAAGCCGCACACAGCAATCATACCTTTGGTAAATTAAGTAATATTTAAAAGTTAGGAATTTTTTATTATATAATAAGTATAAAAAAAAACTAGAAACTATGTTTATCCCCATTTTATTGTGGAAAATCAACAAAAAATTAAAATGGCCAAAGTAATAACGTGCATGATTTAAACTATGTTATATCACCTCTCTTAATAATTTGTAAGTAATTAATTAATATAAGTGTTAATCCTTTCACAAAAATATTAAAAATATATAATAATAATTTAATTAACTATTTTTTATTCTTTAATTTTTTTACTAGTATTAAATATTAAAGAGAATTATAATTGGATTTTTAATAATTAGCAACAAATTTAGGGTCGATTATATTATTAATAAAAAAAAAAATAACATTGTCATCAAAAAATTTATATTAGTCCAATAAATGTGTACATAAACCAACAAATGATTGATTATTAATAATGAATATCGAGTCAATGTTATTAAAGACATCATTGTCTATTATCCTAAAAAACGTACTATAATAGAACTTTACTATAGTGTATAACCGTTTCTTGAGCGCAGTAGGTATGTTTAAATTATAACTAAAAATCCGATATTTATTTCAAATTGACTGGATGACCAGAAAAAAATAGTATAATGTGTTAAGTCGATATTTCCTGATTGCCCATCTTAATGGGTAAAATAAGTAATAATAAATTAATATCTAAGTATGTAAATATAGAAAAATATGTATTCACTTCCGGATCAAACCCGAAGAATATTTAGTGAGGATAAATAAATTAAGCATATAAGCGATATATTAAATTTCAAAGTTTTACACACGTGATGTAACTTAAAAGAGGGAA
>JABUQX010019603.1:10000-84003 GCA_015478945.1 Trachelipus rathkii | reverse complement strand
ATCAAGGTACTTATAAAGATTTGAAAATGATAATTAAAGAATTACAGAATAATAGGGATAATAATAAGGGTTGGCTCAGGGTTAATAAGGTATTCAAACCATATTGTTCTCAATTTTTACTTGAGAATGGGGTGCTTTATCTTTATTGCAAGTCGAAGTTAGGAGAAATGCTCTATGTCATCTCTCTTGATTTCCTTGTTCACTTAGTTTTAGGCCTTCATTTCTCTTGTGCCCACATTGGGTGAAATAAACTCCTGCAACTGATTTACAAGTACTTCTGGCATCCGCGGGTTAACCAAGTGGTCTCTGATATTGTGCGATGTTGCCCCGTTTTCCAGAAGCAGAAAACATTCTCTTCTCTTATGACTCCCCCTATATTGAAAATTTTAGCTGAATATCCATTCGACCTTTGTGCCACAGACTTGTTGCAATTCCCAAAAACTGGTCCTAACAACAACAGTACTGTGTATAAGCGGTTCTTTGTAACACCGCATATATGTGTTTATCAGCTTATAAATTCCATATTATTATTTTCTTTTTCAAACTGTTAACTAACCTCACTCACCTAGAAAAACTTAACATCTCCCATTACCTTACCATTCATCATCAATAGCTGCTAGTATAGTAATATCTATCAAGACCCGGTAAAAATGATGATGCTTAATAAAATTATCCAAAACAATACCTGCGACTATATATATATAAACCAATTTTTTTTTAAACTTATCGAAAGCTAACATAGCAATAACTACCCTTAACCTAACTTAAGAACTATGAATGAAAACTATCATGACCAAGACTAAGTCAACTATCAATCGAGATTACATAAACCAATACTTGCCCTAGCCCAAACAAACCTTATCACATCCTAGTTCAGTGTTCAATCAAATGCTGAACTATTGAATAAATGCAATGTTTCTCGAATTCTCTGCAAATCATTATCGTTAACATAAAATGCATTCCCGACAAATCATTACTTTTAACATAAATTACATTCCCAATAATGTAAACAGCTAACTTACATGACTCGTGCCATAAATTAAAAATAACATTACCGAGACTAACATTAATCAACACATACCAAGCTTACTTTGAACAAATATGAAGAAATGCAACATTATAAAGTTGTCTACATGCCTTCAAAGATACCCAAAATTATAACAAAATTAACAAAGTTCTCAACTAATCTACGATTCCCGACCAAAACTAAAACCTTTAAATCTACGTCTAACATCAATTAAATATTACTAACAATAATATTTGACAAAACTTAGATATAAAACCAAACTATTATAACCAACAGAACCTAAAACCTACCAAACCTACAAATGTTTGCCAATTATTAGCAATCAAAGTATCCTCCTAACCTATCAAAGACCGGTGTAATTAACCATATTCAATGAAAATCATAACAAACAAAAACGCATGTACCGAATACCGAATGGAAAGGCCCAGACATGGAATTCATCTCGTTCAAACATTACCTCCCTTAATTTAAAATTTAATGAAGCTTGAAACATTCACATTTCTTTCCTTCAAAACCTTAGTATTTGAAATAGAAAGAAAATTGAGACTCACGAACTAAAGAAAAAAAAGTTAAGTTTCAAAAGTTTATATTTTAATTAAACTTGTTTCATTGTTTTAAATATTTTAAAAAGCAAATTTTTTTGTATATTTTAAATATTTATTAATAATTGTGTTTTATAAAATAGAGAACGTAAAGCGGCAAACGCAATCCTCCCGCTCTAGCCTCCTACCCTTCTGCCACATCCCCTGATCTATTGATTTAGCTCTTCAGTGTCAATATAATATATATATAATATATATATATATTATATATATATCAGATATATAATATATATATATATATATATATAATATATATATAAATAATATATAAATATATTAATATATATATATATATATAATTATATATAATAAATAAAAATAAATAAAAAATAAAAATTAAAAATATTATTATATATATATATAGATATATATATATTATATATATATATATATATATATAAGTTGCTTGTCTAACTATTTTTTCCTTATTTAAAATTTAAAAGATGAGTAAATTCCATAGGTAATACAAAGAGAAGCTAAAAAGTGTCGAATTTTTTTTCATAACACTCTAAAACAACAAAAAAAATAATAAAATACTTCATTATAAAATATATAACACTTTATATAAACATTATAAAATTACTTAATTAACTGGACATCTACTTTTCGCAAACGTATCCTTTATATCTTCAGACCTGAGGATTTTTTTGAAAAAACTTCAATTATTTTGGCTATATTTTCTATCAACTTGTTGGGTTTCCAGATCGTTTTACCGAATGCTCTATTCATATCTTAAACTTTTTTAAGTAGTTCTAGCAATGATTTTGATTCTTTTAGGTATTAATTATTTTTTTTTTTTTTTTGTTGGCCTATGTTATCGTTCAAAATTTTTTACGTTTTTATAATAAATGATTCGCGAATTTTCTTTTCTCGGTGTTTGAATAGTTTTAATAATACTTGGTGAATTTACATTAATACGGTGGTTGCAATCCTATCTGTGTCTAACAAGGAGGATTGTTTATCTTGTTGAAGGTCATTTTTTTGCTGGTTGAATCTTATGGTGAAGTTGTTAGTTATGTATTTGTTTTTACAATCATGGCAATTGATTTTATATATTCCTCATTCTTTTTCTAGTTTAACTTGTTTTATCGCCTTTAGTAAGTTATTAGAATTTTACTAATTTTTTATCAGGTATATTAATCTAATAACTTATTTGTATGTTTGGTATGAAGGCAACACATTGGAGAGACTTCGGTACGTGTCATTAATTTTAATATATTAGCTTTCGAAACTTATTTATAAGTTGCAGATATTTAATTTGTAAAAACTATTTTTTAATAAATTTTATTCTTGATCTAAATTTTCTGATACATAGTTTGTAAGCTCTTAAAAAGAGACCACTAAAGACTGCAATTTTTGTGGAAACATTCCGAGACTCGTAATTACCAAAATGTAATAGACGATTAAAGTAGTTCCATAGATGCTGAAGATGGAAGTTGATTATTGCTCCAAGTAATTGGCTAGGAAATTTATTTTTTATTTTATATGTCTCTATAGTGAAATTTTATTAGGTATTTTTAATAAAATGTCAAAATTGTATCTGTGTTTATATTCCTGGTAGGTTGGCAAAGCAAAACCAAGTCTGCCATGTTTTATTGTGGTGAAATTTGAAATATTAAAATTTCAATCAAAAACGTCAATTTGTTGCTCAATATTGGAGATAACGAAGATCCCATGGATCTACTTTTGTTTATAATATTCATCGTGAAAGGGAAAATATTATTATCTAATGCTTAATTTTATTAGTTTTTTCATGGTTATTAAAGATGGTTGAAAACTATGTTTCTGATTTACATTATTGTTCCAATAGATTTAAGGTGAGGTCTACCGGTACGTTAGTGAAAAGTGAAGTTACGTCAAAGCTCAGTATGTTGAAGTCGGAGAGAGTTTTATTTTTAATCCTTTGAATAAAATGCTCCAAGTTTTTTAGATGTGAATTGGATATTTCTTCTAGGATTGGTTTTAAATTAGCATCTATCCTTTTGTATAACTTTTCGGTGATGCAATTGATGCTTGATATAATCGTTCTGAGAAGGTATATTTCTTTGACATCTTTGTAATTGCAGTAAAATTTAAATAACTACGGATATAGACCTTGAATCTGACGCACAAACCGAGAGAAGACTATTGAAAAGAGCTTACAAATTAGGTAATCCAAAAAATTTAGATCAAAATCCAATTTTAAAAAACAAACCGCTTGATTTTTCACACTTATCAGTTTCTAAAATTAGTTTATAAATAAAATCCTACGTAAAGCTAAAAATAAATAACTTAAAAATAATGACCACTTCACCAATCTACTCCAATGTGTTGCCCATTCCAGCTTTCTTACATTCAGCCATTATAGATTATATACCTGATGATGTAAATATAACACTCTTTGGGAATCCATTTCTTAGTGACAGTAATGTTCCTTAGTCGAACTTCGAAAACAAAACGCCAAATATATAAAATCAATTCATGATTTTATAACAAATACATAGGCGAAAACTAACAACTTCCACCATATTATTCAACCACACAAAAAATGACCTCAAAACAAATAAACCATCCTCATTCCTTGTTAACACAACAGGATTGCAACCACCTATTAATAGAAATCACCAAGTATTATTAAAACTATTCAAAACACCTGAAATAAAGAAATTACCGAATCATTTAATTATAAAAAACCAGTAAAAATTTTTAACTACAACAAGAGAAATTAACAATAAATAAAATAAATAAAATAAATACCTAAAAGAATCAAAATCATAATTTTAGTAATAATTTTGATCTTTTAGAATATGGAAGCGCAGTCGTAACACACACTGAAACAACCAATTGCTAGAAAAAATAGCCAAAATCACTTGAAGTTTCCACAGTATAAATACTATGAGAATACCATCAAATACATAGTCACCAGTTATGGCAGTTAATAAAAATTAATAAGTTTATATAAAGTTTATACAGTTAAGGGGTAAGACTTATCCTCGGACCCCCTACTCTTTGAAGTCAAAATCAAAATTTCACATTTTTATTTATACTAGATTTACAACAAATTCCCTCCTGAACATCATGTTAATTTTTTTATTTAAAATTCTAAAAGTTTTTAGATATTGAAATTTATTTAGAGAGGTTTCGATCCCCAACTAAAAAAAATTCAATTCCAGTCAAAAATGCAATTCCGGTTGGCTTAGGTTAAAAAAAATTTTATTATAATATCGAAAATGTTTTTTTTCATAATCTCACCTCCACCATTCTCGGGATTTTACTCAGCAAATAAAGAATTCGAGCGACCGGACCGAGCGGACCATCCGGAAGCCGAGCTGTGCTGTGCCTGCCGGAGCAGATCCTGGTCTATAATTTTTTCAAGAAATAATTTTTTAATGAAAAATTTATTGCCAGAGGAAAACCTACTAAGACACAATTTTTCAAATAGATGCAAAAAATCCTTATCGGATCCGACCGATCCGATAATCGAGCAAGACCGATCGGGATCCACACGGAGCCGAAGCCGGAGCAGATTGCAATTTTGTGTTTTAAAAATAATTTTTAGGTGAAAAATTTATTGCCAGAAAAGACTGCATGAACAAGGTTTCAAATAGTCATAAACCTTAGTCGGAATCGATGTAAGCCAAGTCATAAAAAACATCCGGAACGGATCCTAGCCGATCCTTAGTATAATTTTTTCGGGGAAATATTTTTTTTTGGAAATTATTGTAAAGCGGGGTGCCGAAACAATTTCAAATAGTTGGCCAGAAACCCTAGCCGATCCCGGAGCGAAGCTAATTCAAGCATCCGGATTCGGATCCGATCCTGGTATTAATTTTTCTCCAGAAAATAATTTTTTTAGGTGAAAAAAATTTATTCAAGAAGACGTGCTGAACATGTTCAAATAGTGTAAAACATTAGTCGGATCCGGGAGCCGAAGGCCGGAATCTATCCGGAGCCGTACTCCGGAGCCGACCTGTGAATGAATTTTCGGAAATATTTTTTGGTAGAAAAAATTAAAAAAATTTATTCAGGTTGTCTGCATTACAATCAAATACGTTGCAGAAGAAATCTTAGTCGAATCTGGGACCGAAGTTTTAAGTCGGACCGAATCCGGGCCCGGATCCGGGATTCCTGGTTAAGAATTTTCTTCAGAAAAAATTTTTGAGGTAAAAAATTCTTAAGAAACGTGTCTGAAAAACCAATGTCAAATAAGTGTAGAAACAATAGTCGAATCTGAAGCCCTCGTAAGTCCGTATCCGAGCCGATCCGGGCCTTATCCTGGGGTATGAATTTTTTTTCGGGAAAATATATTTTTTGTGAAAATTATTGTCAGAAGACGTGCCCCCGGAACAATTCAATTAGTCTGCAGAAACCTTAGTCATGCCGCGGGAACCAAACCTCAAGGTCGGGACCGATCGCTTCCCCGGAATCCTGTATGAAATTTCTTCAGAAAATATTTTTTTTAGGCAGTGAAAAATTTTTTCAAGGAACATCTGAGAAGTTTCAAAAGGGGTAGAACATTGGTCGGACCGAGCCTAAGCCGAAGCCACCGAAGTCGATCCGGAGCCAAGCCGAACCGAACGCCGAAGTCGTATCCCGGACCTATCCGGACCTCATCCTGGTTATAATTGTTTCGGGAAAAAATATTTCCTTTTTTTTTTTGAAAAATTTATTGTTTAAGGACAGTTGCTCACCGAACAATCTTCAAAATAGTGCTAAAACCTTAGTTTGGATCCGGCCAACCCAGGATCCGTCTCGGAATTCGGATCCGGATCCTGGATAAATTTTCTTCAAAAATATTTTTATTATGTAAAAAATTTTATTTTTCAAGAAGACGTATTCTTTTATGTTTCAAATATCTAAAAACTCGTACAAGTCGAAGCCAAAGCGAAGCGTATCCGGAGCCTCATCCGGAGCCGGATCGTGGGTATGAATTTTTTTTTCGGGAAATATTTTTTTTGTTGAAAAAAAAATTTATGCAGATGTAGTGCCGAACAATTTCCAAATAGTGCAAAAACCTTAGCGGATCCGGAGCTGAAACCGAAGCCGAAGCGAAGTCAGAGCCGGAGGCGGTCTCCCTGGTATGAATTTTCTTCAGAGAAAATATTTTTCTAGCTGTCAAAATATATTTGAAAGAAGATGCCTGAACAATTTTCAAATAGTTGAGTAGAAACATTAGTCAATCCGGAGCGGAAGCCAAAGCGTAGCAGGATCCGAAGTCGGATCCTGCTTATGACTTTTTTTTCGGAAATTATTTTTTTTACTAGTAAAAAATTTATTGTCAAGAAGACTGGTGTAAAACAATTTTAAAATAGTATGTAGAAACATTAGTCAGGATCCGGAGCCGAAGTCGATGTCAGAGCCGGATCCGTAGCCGATCCTGCGTATAAATTTTTATTCTAGAAAAATAATTTATTTTATAGTGTATAATAAATTATGCCTAGGAGACGTTGTATATATATATATTACCTTAACAATTTTTTTCAATAATAAGTATATTATAGATGAGAGAGATGAGAGACAAAAAACCTTAGTCGAGACCGAGTCGAAAATCAAGTCGAAAGCGAAGTTCGACAGTCGAAGTCGAAATGGATCCCGAATCCGGATTCACGATCGGGTATTGAATGTTTATTATCAAGAAATATTATTTAGCAGTGAAAAAACTTAATTGAAGAATACGTTTGAGAGAGCGAGAGAGAGAGCCGAACTGGGAACAATGTTTTCAAAATAGGGTAGAGTAGAAACATGAAGTATAGCATTAAGTCGGATCCGTAGCCGAGTCCGGCATCGACAGATCCGGACCTGATCCCTGGATGAATTTTTTTATCGGAAAGTGGTTTTTCGTTATGATGACAGAGAGATTTTAGGAAATTGTCAGAAGACCTGAACGAGAGAGAGAAGAGTGAGTTTTAGCTACAATCTATTAATATAATTATTACCAGTCGTGTGGACCGATGAAGATCGATACCAATATATCTTTCAGAATACCCGTCAACCTCTTTTCCCTACCCACCGACCATGTGTAATGAAAACCATTAATCAGAGTGGATCTCGTTGTACCAGATGGATTTACTACCGTGATTATCGCGATGCACTTAGTATTGAAATTCAAATATGGAAGGTTGAGTCGGATTCTGGAGCCGGATAATTGTCTTGTATTGAAGACAGTGCCAATTTTTCTGCCTTTTCTTTTGAGCAAGCCGCTTTTACTTCTATTCCATCCTTATATATATCGAAAGCTTGCTTATTATATCTCTCTCCACTTCTCCAGTAAATTAACTGGACTATTTTAGACGACAGGTGCCAAATTATAGTGTTATCAGATAGCAAAAGAGGATTTACCTTTATAACGTCTGTAAGCAATTAAATCATATTTAGTCTGTACATTCATTGCAAACTCTTATATGTTTGGATCCGGAGCCGGAATACTGTAAAAACAGCTCCACCAGCGCTGAGGATCGTCAAGTTTTCCGGTATATACGATTTCGGATCTAGTCCTAAGGTCGATATATAATTTCTTGCTATATAAGAATAGTTATTCAATTTATTATTGTTGCACTGCATCTTTTTGAAAGCGAGATGATTTGTTTCCATCTTGCATCCACTGTAGATAGACTGAACGTGACCGTGTGAAGAACTAATATTACAAAATATCCAAGTGATGCGAAGTATCATTAGTCGGTGAACCAAATTTACTCCGGAAAAGAGTGTCTGCGTGATAAAGAGGTATTTCATCTTCTATTCCTTATGTACGGACTAGCCGGATGACTAAAATTGACATCTAGACTGTTCACGGCTCTGCAAGTTTTACCTTCGCGGGAGTTTAGTCCAAGCGTGCGTAAACGTCAGCCGAACCGCTATCTCTCGCTGTAATCCTATCAATTCATCTCTAACTTGATTCGTGATCATCTCATTAATTACATTCGTTTTTTATGCAGTATCAAAATATAGGTTTTATAGTCTATCAAAAGACTTAGTGCACGTACATCTTTTTTTGGGTAAATTCGAGTGAATTTTTTCAAATAGGTGTCCGTTTCTTCATGCGACTAAACTGAGTGACCCTTAAGAGTCGGAATTGCTCTCATGGTGAATCTGTTAATCATACCGATTCTAGCTGATGCGGACGTAGCACAGAGTTAATAGGTATTGTGTGTTCCCACGATTTAAAAAGAATAATATTTTTTTAATTTTTTGCCTTTTAATGGGTGGCGAACAAATAGACTGTTTGGAAGCATGAGCTATCCTGGGAGTTTGATTAACTGTTTTTCACGCCACATAACATTTTCAAAAAATGCATTAGTAACGATATTTACAACTAGATAATCTCTATAGAGTTAATGACCTCTAGCAAAAAAACTGCTTGCGTCAGAGCCAGGACGAGCATTCCTAGATAATTGCGAAAAGTATGAAGGCTCGATTAATTTTCCAACAGATAACTCAAAGAGCGTTTTATCTACCTCATAGTTAATTACCATTCTTCATTTTTTTTTTTTAAACCCGTCATCATTTTCATTTGAATATTAAAATTTTATGTAGAAAGAGAATCATAATTTATATTTAGCTGTGTAACCTATAGTCTTACTCTATATGAGAAATAGAAGTGTCTCATTCAATTATTCAAATACATAAAGAGACAGAGCAAAACTCGTAGCAGGCCTGAGCCGCTAAGCCATATTTTTTCTGTTAGTATTAACTATATATAAACTTTTATCATTATATACGTATGGTGGCGTCTTGAGAATTATATCCAACTGCTATTATAATCATGAGTATATGTGATTAATGATTATCATTTCCAAATATTAAATAAGATTGTAACTTATATGCGAATACGAACTGTGCGTACGATATAGCAATGAAGTTCATTTGAAGCTTATACTTCTTATACTCATTCATATTATAGAAGATGTTAACTATTTTTCTCGCAGATATTATATGTTATAATGTCTTTGATATAAATATTATATAAATATAAAGTATAAAAATATAAGATAGGTAAAATATTTCAATCTATACGATATTATCTTAATTGCTACATTTATACAACATCACTATTTTACATTTTTAATTTACCCCTATATATTTTCAATATTTCATCTTTAGTAAATATTTATTTATTATAATAATATTTCTATTCTATCAAATTATTTCACATAATAATACATATAATAGCAAGACATCCGCTACAAGCATCCAGCAGGAGACAGCAGCGGCTAAATCTATGTCTTGGAAGATAGCCAATATAGCATGAATATGCGTGATGCTCCAACGTCAAGCTGAGGATATTGCAGATTAGTACCCATTCAACTCTACTGTCAACCAATACTCCAGCGTTAGAGAATAATAGTATCAATTATTCAATAATTGCGCTTATGATATAATATAATAAGGTGACTAATAAGTAATAGTACATTATAATTCTATATTAATATATATATATATAATGTATAGTTAATATATATATAGTCTATACATATATAATATATATATAACGAATTATATAATAAATTTAATATATTATTTAAATATTATACTTTTTATATTATTTATTATACAGTATTGTTATTAAAAATTTATTTGTATTTTATAAAAACTGAAATTTAATTATTCAAATTTTAATACTAGACTGCTATACATATATCCTACATGAAATAAGTAATAGGTATTATATACATATCTCGAACAGATTTCTAATATCTTAAATGTATATCCATTTATTCACTTGCACCTCTTTATTAAAACCTTTATATAAATTATAGATATATACATATACATATATATACTATATTATATATAAATATATATACTATATATATATATATATATATAATATATTATATATACTAATATAATATATATATATATATATATATATATAATAATATTATAATATTATATGTTACTATATTTAATAATCAAACAGCTAGAGTTAGTGGTATGAGAGTAAATACAACCTATTAGGGGTCAAATTACCTGGGCATTATCTAGGTTTGTATGTCTGTAGGTATTACATAAGAACAAATCAACCATAATCCAGTCAAATGAAAGTAAGATTATATAACCTATACTTACTAAAATTATGCTACAAATTATAGTTGTTCCGTTGTTGACATACAGTATGAAACTTTAAATATTTACTAAGGCAAAATACTAAAATTATTCATCATCCACGCTACAGCGATTTATACTATAATTACTATTGACAAAACAGTGACGTCGATCCTAGCGTATCTTAATCAATTCTAGCAGAGAGCAGCTCCTCTCAGCGTAAACCCACCACCTTCACCCACGAGAAAAGGCAGTATATATCAGACTACCAAGCTTTTATCTCTAATCGAATTCTATCGCTTTCACTATATCTCACAATTTCTGCACTTCTAGAGCTTATAGCTTAGTGTACTTCCTACACATTCACAGACTATATTGTATGATGTTAGGTTTGGAACACCTATACTGGGGCTATATTACATGTATAATACCAATCCTCGCATGGAGTGAATTCCTAGTGAGTAGGTTACAGGTATTATCCAAGCCAAAGTCAAGATTACGTCCGAAATCCCTGAGTCCACAACATGCTTTGTTTGACGAAATATTATAGTATGCGCAATAATAAACGTATATAGTAAAAAGAATATATTCACTCCTGCACATGTACTCTGAATACCATCGACAACATGAGCTATATAATTATATATATCTTTACTACGCCGTTTAGGACAATGTCTCAAGAATCTCTACCACTAGTCCATCCGCTCTATTTCCAGAAATTAAGAAGTGATATTATCGAGGTGTGTATGCTTTTTTGCTAAATTAATTTACATTAGTGAGTTACAGATATACAGTTGCTTATATATAGCTCCGTCCAAGACTTTAGCAGATATGTTGTTTAGAGTTTCAGACGTTAGTATAATTTAAAATCTACAGACGTAAATGATTTTTCTTGAACACCTGCAGAATTAGAGTATAAAGCCACTGGCTATCAGTCTGTGAACAATATCTAAATTCTGCTCCAATTTATGAGTAAGACTTCAAAAAATGAATGAGTCATTATATCTGGTACAGGAGAACCTAAGACCCAAGTTATTAAGGAACGCCGAAAATGTTGGGCACAACTTGCTTGTTTGAGAGCATGTTTATGCATTTATATATAATGAAGGATGAAGATAGCTGAGGCAAAATTTTAAAAATTAGGTACAAATAATGTAAAAAGACAACCAGAGATGAGATGAATTATTCAGTTGATGAGTTATCTTCTCCTACTTAAGCGGCGCACATTGAGTGCAACATCGAAACCGTATTTGACAACTTTTAAATAACGCGACAAACAAGCCAGACATATTCCTCGCTCGAGCACATGTCGCAACCTATGTAACTGATAAAATCTGTATGCTGTATAATCAGAGCTTTACAAACACTACTCGATAAGCAGTACATGAACACTTCGCGAGAGATCCACCATTTTCAAGACGCCATAAGGAAAAAAAGGGATGGTTTGGAAACTAGAGAATAAGAGACATCTCTACGAGAGTGAAATCAAGATATTCTTATAGTATTGCTTCGGAAATAGTCTATCTGAGATATAAATATATCTCTTAAGCATATTTGAACTTTAAATTTATGTATACTTATTAATTGACTCTGGATCAGTAAATTATATCCTGCAGTCTTCGGTGATATAACTTCACATTCTCCCTACCCCACGAGTATTTGCTTGCAGCAGACGTAGTCATGTAGAACATTCTGTCACTAATCTCTGTCAAGAGTGTTACACATGGCTGAGAATTTAATTACAAACTCTGCAGAAAATAATATGAATTATATTACTGAATTGTATTATCACTGTAATAAAATACTTTTAATTAATTCATATAGAAATAATTAATATCAGCCAATATATCTACAACTAATGTCATATGTTGCATACAAAGATTTGCAAAAATCATAATAAATAAATTAATACTTCACATTACGCGCTACATAGACTACGTAATACCTACTACTAACAAGCTGATTATCGGCTCCGGAGTTAGACAATGTCCAGGAAGCTCTTAACGCACTAGTCCGAGATCCACTGTGCCGCCAAGAGAGAAAAAGAAGCATAATCAGAACAGTTTTCAAGTTCTTCTGCTCCGGAACCACTGCTTTGAAACCGAGTACTATTTAAATCGACCGAGGGTGGTGGGAACACCCTGCTTGATGAGCAACATAATGGCTACTCTATATCTGCTTAGGGTGCTCTCGGTATAATATTACAGGAGCAACCATAACACCAATAAGTAAGCTCAAAGCCGAAATGGGCACTAACATGCTGTTTTATGTCAAATTTATATAGCAATATATAAGAAGAATAAAAATTCACTCGCTACCCCCTAGAGACTCGAAACCATCGAACAATCAGTACGTATCGCCGAGTTAGAACAATGATGCTAATATATGAGTCATCTGACCACTAAGTCATACGTAAATCCTACTAAAAATATAACCTACTCAGAAAAAAGAAGCTATCTCTTGAACTAGATTATTTAATTCTCTGCTATCATCAATTATTACAACTGTACTTTATTTGAAACTCTATATATTATAGTAGTAATAGTTAATAATCCAATTTAAGTATTAGTGTGCTTATAGAACCTACCTAGATCATATGATATATATATATATATATATATTTATATTATTATAAATAATATATATAGTAATTATATACTAAATCTAAATCAACACTATATCAAAATATAGCAAGACAGCTTTCTACGGCTTTTAATTGTTCTTTTTCAAACTATCTTTTATTTTATTTTTTATTTTTTAGAAAAATTATGAATAAAATATTCAAGTAAAATATTAACAAAGATAGCATCTCAGGGGTCATTTTTTCATATAATGTTGCTTTATCCAAGAGGCCAATTTTAGTTATAATATATATATATAATTATTTATATTATGTAGTACTTAAATATATAGGTATAGAGCATAAGAAATACAATAAAATATTTCTCATTATTATTTTGCTTAATTTATCAATCTCAATAATTAAATATGGTATATGCGAAGAATTAGGTATATAATAATAATACCCAAACTTATTAAATGCAACTAAAATAGTGACGATCTATTCATATAAAAAATTTTAAGCAGAGAGAGTAAGAATACACTAATCATCCAAAATATTCTTTGTAAAAAAAAGATAAAAACAGATGTAATAAAGTATATTATGTATAGGTCATTTAATTTAAATCTAAAAATTAATGAGGCTAGAAAAATCTTCTTATAACTTTTTTTATTATTTATGTATTATTGGGCGAATTCTACGATAACACAACGAAAAACAATAACCAACTTACCACAATTACACTCCTTCAAATATCACATATAACTATGATCTATTTAATATCAAGTGAGCAAGTATACAAGAATGAAATAACGAATTCATAAAATCGATAGGCATATGAAAGTCGTTCTCACTCTCTAGCTCATAGAAATAAATATAAACAAAAGTTGATATTTATAATATTTATTTTTTATGTTTTCAACAGCTCCTATTCACTTATTTATTGGCTTGTGTATCGACCTCTATAAAGCTTCTTACTGTAAATACTTACTGTATAATAATCTTTATTGAGAGATACTAAAGTTAGTCTATATTGGCACGTGAATGCATGAATGAGATTAATATTGATGAATAATAGTTTCACAATTGATATATTTACTTTTTCGTAGCCTTCCATTTTTTTCCTTACTTAAGATCCACATAAAAAATAATTCATTAATAACTATATTATATGAAACAGTTTTTTTTCTTTTATAATAATATCATAATATTATTATATATATTATATAATATATATATAATATAATATATATATAATATAATATATTACAGTTGGCGCGTGCATGAATACAAGTGTTGGATACAGACTGGCCCAGGTCTGTTGTATTTAGTAAATCTATACTACTTAACAGACTGTAACGTTTATTTTAAAATGTTCATTTTGTTAGGATTTATGTTGTAAGGTAGTGTCACACGTGATTGATGTTTATTTACTTTACAAAAATTTGAAATATACTATTTAATTGGCCATAAAAATACTATTGAGAAAATAAATAATTTGAAATAAATGTCTAAATGAAATTTATACTACACCAAAATAGGATGTATCTATTTTTTCTGTTACAAATTCAAGAGGAAATTACTATATATATATGGAATATAGATTCAAACAATTTTTGAAAGCCCCGAAAAAAAAAATTTTCCACCTCTCCCACTATTACCCCTACACCAAAAAAAAACGAACAGTTTTTCTTTTGTTATTTCCCAAAAATTTGTTGCCTTCTTTAGCATTAATATATAGTTGTTCATTCAATTAGAATTATATTACTTATTTTACGATTTCCTTTTAGCATTAAAATATGGATTAGTTCCTTTTATAATTAGTCCATTTATTATATATTATTTTTATATTATGTATTAAATGAGATTGGTTATTTATTAGGTGAAAAATTTATATAAATTCCAATCTTTTTTATTTAACTTTCTTATTACATAAGGTAGCAAGTTATCTAAATTAACGTCATCTTTATATATATATATATTTATATATATATATTATATATATAATATATATATAATATATTATATATTACTATTCTATTAGTAATATTTATTCTATTACTTGAATATAGCTATATTATAAAAATGAAATATTTTTGGTGTAAATTAAATATATATTCATATTTTCTAAGTTTTCAAATGACCAGATGATTTTTGGGGGGTGGATTAAATAAATAAAAATATTGCTTAGTCTTGTAACCTTTAAAAACGCAATTTTAAAGAATAGTTATTAATCCTTTTACAAAAATTGTATAATTTATTCTTCTATAAACTAAACTGTTAGTTCAGATTTTGGTTTGTTTCTATTTTTTGTCCTCCATACAGGAATACACACATTTAAATTAAAAATATCACTCAACCTTAGCTAGGCGCTCTCTTTACTTATGACATATCCTTCAATCGATGCTGATTTTAAATATAGTCTATACTGATCACATTGCTTCTTCTAAAATAAAACACGATATATTTTAATGCGTCTTTAATAAGTACATGAAATACGATTCAGAATCGTCGACATATAAGTCGACACGGACTTTCACTAATACGATTTACTATTAATTTTTGCTATAGCCTCTGAAAATGACATCGCATTAAGCCATTTAAATCGTCCAAAATAAATTTATACAAGCAGTAAACATTTTTAGTAATGGAATACTATAAAGTTGCATATTATCATAACATAACAGACTAACTCGGAAAAATTTAGTACGTACTCTTTATATTGTTAGAGCAATAGTTTAGTATTGGAATTATTGTCTAATGTAGAGTTGAAAAGTTTGCTCAGGTGCGCTAAAAGTTAAATTTGAGAGAATTATGTTAACTATACCCTGTTATTTTCGTTAACTTCACTTGGAACAATTGATATGAAGCTGAAGTCTTTATTTTTAATTTCTAAAATACTATTCATTTTTTAATTATCTGTATAGTCAGTGGTATATATAAATACAGTGTGTCAGGTTTTTAATGGCGCCTATCGTTGAAACTCCTATTCTGCAATTTTATATTATGAATTATATCTATTTTTTAATTGAACTATAATATATATGACTTCACATTTATCCAACCCATTAGAAAATAAAGAATTTTTTTTCTAAATAAATATTTGCAATACCGTAGAGTAGCATGATTATAATTAGAAGTATTCAAAATGTTATCAAAAGTCAATCTTACAACTACTATATGTAATAATATATGTGATATTTATATTTGAGATACTGATAAAAACTACGTCATTATTTCTGTAATGTTTATCTAAAATATTATACATATAAAAAAATAAGACAGAAAGTAAAATTAAACTTATCTTAGATCTCTCAATTGAAGATCCTAACATTTTGCACTGTTGAAATTTATATGCTATTTTTCATCCCAACTAAGATGCTTAAGTCAAACTTTTTAAACGTTTCAATATTTGTTTCTTGTTTTCTTTAATTCTCTTCTCCTTTCTATTTTTAGAATGAAAATTACATCTGGTTTGACAAATCTTTGGAATGTGAACTATATACAAACTTTTTGAAACAATATCGTTATAGTATAGGTGAATTGACGTAGAAAACGCACCAAATCTCAACCTCAGATTAGCCCAAAAAATATTTTTATCTTTTATTTTTTGATCACAAAACCTTTTCAAAAATTTAAATTTTTTAAATTGTATAATATAATGATATATTATTATATATATAATAATGATATATATAATATAATAATATATATATATATATATATATATAATATATATTATATATTAATATATATAATATATTATATATATATATAAATAATAATATATATTATATATATAGCGATCTGTACGATTAAAATTTTTGAGGATCGCAATGACGATGCACGATTATTAGTACAAATTTTGAGAATGACGACGACATAATAGAAAAAGTATATTTTAAAAATGTCTATATTGTAATAAATTAAACAAAATTCTATAATCCTCGAACATTTATTTCAATTGTCTTCGTAAGCATATGAACATATTACTTATGGGCGTAAGTGTACGTACTCTATTTTGCTTATTATTTCTGACACTATAGTTACACCGTTTGTGGACCCGCGCTCATATGACAGCTGCTCGCGTCATAGGCTTGTAGCAGATATTAACTCATTGTCGTAAGAAGTAAAACAGATAGTTTTAATTTCATATACTTATCATAACATACATTGTTACGTCCTGGTTAACAGCCTGTTCTATTCATGAATAGTTACAAAACATCATCTTATAGATTCTTTCTATCTATGTCGTGAATTTAGTAATTTCTATAGTATAAATAGCGCAATAAAAATAAATACACAATTTAACTATATATAATTAAGAAAGATAGCAAGATGATATATCAAGTCTTTTTCATCTTGCTATGTATATGGAATAACAAAATCTGAAAACTAATTAAATATAACTTGATATTTTATTTCGATACAAGTGATATATATGAAAATCAATGATTATTCATAACAGATTCATTGCAAAATGTCAATATTATATGAATATAATGTAATATTAGATAGAATGTAAAATTTATTTAAATTAATATAGTCCACAATATAGAAATTTAAAAGTTTATCTTCTAAGACAATCATATTTCCAAGTAACTAAGAATATTAATAAACTCAATGTACTAACAATACACCCCCTGTTATAATAGAATATTTGTGATAGTTATATCAATCGGAGATTAATACACTCATCCAAAAAAAGGGTAATTATCTTTCCTTTGATTTTCCAGAGTAATCAAATAAAATCTTAATAAAATAATAATAATTAATTACAATCATTATTATTATTAATTACCCGATAAAATTATTACTTAATCTTATTTTTAATCATTTTTTGTTTTTTTGTTCTTATCTGCATTATATATGCTTTTAAATAATATGATTCGATATGATGACAACTAATACAATTGAATATGATATAATAATAAATTTAATATCCAAAATGTTGGGAATACTGAAATACAATTATATCTAAGTGATGAGTGAGATTATGCAATAATAAGTCCTATCCCTACAACCTTGCCTTGTGAATTTTCTCTGTGCACAGATGTTTTAAAATCATCCTGTCAAGCCTGTTCTGTGGCCCATACATTTTCACTCCAAATAGAGACAGATAGAAGCAAAATAAAGCATTTTTGTTATCACTTACAGATATAATTGATCTTTTTTACATGCACCCGTACAAACACTAATACAAAATTTACGTTATTCTTACTTTACCATTCGTTAAGCATAGTATATGATGTGAGACAAACTCAGTGATGCTGACAAGTAAATTCCAACGCTCTTTAACTTCTAGAATCGTATTTCTTCTACTGTCGCATACTTAATGTGGAAAATGCCTTTATTAAAATATTAATCTACTCTATTCATTTATTTCTCAGTTACTCATTTTACATTTATCTACTAGCACTAATGATCTAAATCTAAATATATCATTCAAAAAAATAATACTCCAAATTTTAATAATTCCGTTCATAACAACCAGAGATTAGAGACTGACAGAAAACAGACCACACAATATAATCTACATGTACGCACCTTATTATATATGGCATCCACTCATGTTGGTTATACCCCTTATGAACAGGGACCACAACCATACCCACTTCTAACAAAAACCCCTAGCCCATTCAACTTTATATATTATGCACCTTCTATCTCTTCATATGCCATAACTTCAAATTTCTTATCCTCCCAGTGAGCTATCCTTATTACTGACTTCATAATTCATACTATTATTTCTTTCGTGTTCTATGCCGAGTATACTACTAGGATTATATCATATAATTTACCCAAATCACACTCACCATACTATATCAGTAAATCCTAATAATATATATTAAATATCGCAATCCTAAATACACCGAGTAATGTGCAGCCTTTTCCATACTTGCTCAACATAGTGATTATTATATTTAATATCATATTAATTATATATATTATAATTTATTTATATCATCTTCAGTATAAAAATACTATCTCCCCAACAACTCCATCTTGCTTATCTAAACGTTCATCCCATTATTATACAAATTTTTACTTTACCTCAACCATCCCAAACATATTTCCTCCGAAAATGCGTGAGCACCACCATGGCGTCAGCTTAATATCTAAGCACCTTCCGTCATATGTTTCCATCTCCTAAAATAACGTATCTATATGTACAGTCTACTAAATATGACGATTAACACAGAATACCATTTGACATCAGATTCACTATCGGCCACAAAGTTTGCCCTCGAAATGATAAAACACAAAAAAAAAAACACCAAAGAAAACTAAAAAAAACTATCAAAAAAATCAAAAAGAATATCCCTTTTACATCCTAACCATGGCTCTAAAAAGAACCTAATCACACCTACCTATCTACCCTCACAGCACAAACTTAAGAATTAACATTTATCTTGTGACATCCTCTCTGGATATAATCTCTTAACCATCAGAATATTGATTACACACAATATAAATAAAAAACTGAATAGATGTAATTCCTTTAATAATCTCCATCATCATCTAACATAAATTTTACACGAGCGACAGTCAACTTACTCATATGTAGCCATAAGATAGGAGCCTCTTAGAAGCGTCCTTATCGTTTACTATATAACTAAATAGTCACATACTTCCTACTCTACTAATTTAATGCTATTTACTGTGGCCAGATCTCTCTACCTAATAACTGTCACTCAAAACTATTCAGACTTCGCACGCACCAGGAAAACCACTAAGAGATCGATCTGCCGCACGTTTTCCATACCCTAGGGAGGGGCGGAGGAACCCCGCACACCAATATGATCCAAAAGAGCGGGGGTTTCGCGCGAGTACCCCCGCGATATAGCGTTGGCGAATCCCATACCCCGTACTCAGAGTTCCCCGCTCAATGCGCACCGAGACCCCGCACTCTCATCCTTTCCTCATCGTTTTCGCATAACCCCATCCATTATATCAACTAATGTGAGCATAATTACTTTAGTAGAGCAAAAAATAATAACAATCTGGATAGACAGACGAGCTCGCATCTATTTTGCATACGAAGGTAAGGAGACCGCTAATGTCACTCTAAGATTAGCGCTACTAATCCAATCCATCCTTAACTAATTAATTCGACAAATAATTTTTTTTTTTTTTTTTTTTTTACATTTTTCTATACTCTGTGAAATCTGTGTCCTCTACAGGATAGTTCCCTATAAAATGTCTATCCCCAAGCCACTTCGTGATCATAGCTAGACATTTAATACACTTTTTTCCTATTTTGAAAGGACTTATAATTCCTTTATTTATTTTCTTATTATATTATCTCTCTCTTTTTTCTTTTTTCATTTTCGCAGCGAGAGACATCACTTTGACACTATAAAACTCTAGCAAAATGTGACTATTCCTGATTTCTTCTCCCTTCCACTTTTGTTTAGCGTGCAACTCTTAATAGTTTTTAAGTTCAACTCAGAAAATTTGAAATCTCACCACAATCACGGTACCACTTCTAAACTAATAACAGTTATCGTCTCTTGCGACACTATCATTCACACCTTCGTCACATCTAACGTACACTTCTAGTCTATTCCAATATAATTAACCTTTTAAGCATATATCTTTCCCTTTGAACAACATATTAAATAATTAATTCCCCTATATATTAATTCCTATACAGTTACCCTATAATTATAAATTAAATATATATTGATAAATTAATATAATAAATTTACTTAATAATAATTAAATTAAAAAATTAAATAATAATATAATACAATATAATATAATAATAATAATATAAGTTAATAATATTATATTATATAAGTATATAATAAATAAGAAATAATAATATATAAAAATTATAATAAAATATCTAATATATAGATTAATAAATATAAATATAAATATATTATAATAATTAAATAATATATAAATATAATATTAAATTATACTATAAATTATATAATTTTATAAATATAATATTTAATAAATATGATAGTAATAATAATAAATAGTAATAATTAATATAATAAATTATAATTATAAATGATAGTAATAATAAATAAATATATAATAAAATAATAAATGAATTAATCAATAATATAATATTAATTATAATATTATATAAATAAATAGAATAATTAAATTAAGTAAGCAACCATAAAGTAAATTTATTATACCGTTAAGTACTGTATATTTTGGCGCATACCGTAGAATTTAAATAAAATTTTAATTCCGAGAAACTATGAAGATCAGGTAGTAATATTTTCTCAGTACTATTATATATATATATATACCGGAAAAGAAATATACCATTTATATATATACCCTTTATTATATATTAAGGACTTTCAATATTAGAAGAATGACTCCCCTGTGAAGATAAAATTTTATCAAAAATCCGATACACTCGCTATTTAGCATTTACAACGATTTAGTTACTATATAGTCAATATTTTTTTATAATTAAATAATCAATTTTTATAATTTAGTAATAATCCAAATAATCACAAACTATATTCTATTGATATATCATATATTGAATCAATGCTTATTTCTTAGAATGAAAATTGTTATATTAAAACGACATTATGAATCCATAATGAAATATAAGAATATTCCACACTACAAGAAAATACACTATTCATCTCTACTCTTATCATTTTAGCAAATCTCTTCAACAGATACACATACTTTTTTTAACATTAGAGCGCATCTGGGAATTATCTATCTCCAACCTTACGTAAGAGAATATCAGATAAACCCATGCACAATATAATCAAAAATATAAATGTTATTATTAAAACAATTTGTCTGGAGAATGGAATAAAGTACACCCTGCTTAATTATGAGTTTTACAAACTACAAAAAACGAACAGAAGCCAAACCATTATAACCAGACTAAATATCAAAGAATTTAGTAGTAAAGTTTCGAGAGTAAAGAAAAAGCGCTTCGTATGCCGACCACCCGAATAGGAATAAATGCTGCCCAACTTTATTCATTAACAAAATTTTACGCACCTATCGAACGAGCGTTGCTGAGTTATAAGGTGTGGAAGTCTGCTAGAGTTTCACTATTATGATATACCACAATCTACTATATATCTGTATCAGTAAATATATAAATATAAAGAAATTATTCTTAAAGGCAAACAGAAAAAAATTACCACAAATAAAAAAAATAATAGTAAAAATCAAAACGGTAGAAGCACAGCAGTGAGAAGAATAAATCAACTAGAAAGACTATAAAAAAATGAAAGTGGAAATACGTGAGAGACTATATGAACAATTTTATAAGCTACTCTTAAACTTCTGAAACTCGAAAAATCGAGTATATATATTAATCTCAGTATATAGATGTTGTTAAACAAAATAAAGACTCTTTACCTACCTATTATACATATCTACCTGATTATATACATAGTCATAAAAATTTCTCTGCTCCACCTTCAAGTTTATTTAGCGAGAGAACATAGTTAAGCCAACAGGAATAATTATATAATATACAATATAAAAGGAGTGGATATAGTATATTAGAAGGTATCAGCTTATACCTGATTACTATTCATACCATAATTATTAAACATTGATTTATTAAAATTAATAGATAAATGCATACCTATATAATATTAGCAAATTGCTAAAACAAATTAACTTTTACTTAACATATTTTTTGTACTAAAAATATTAAAAATTATTTCTCAAAAAACATATTGTGAGACTCATTAAGACTAAGTATCTAGAGAACAGTCTTAGATCCATGCACGTTAATATATATATGATATATAATATATATATAGAGTAATATATGATATAAAATTAATATATATATATATGTATATATACCTTATATATATATATATATATATATAATTAGTATATAATATATATATTAATATATATATAATATATAATATATATATATATAATAATAATGAATATAGATATTATATAATATATAATATATATAATATATATATATATATTATATATGATAGATATATTATATATATATATATATATATATAATATAAGTTTTCAAAAGTTAGTTTTACATTATAAAAACTCTAATTAATTATAAAGATTATAATTATAATTTATCAATATATAAAACATATATATGTTAGTTTATATTATTAGTACTTTTGGAATATTACATGACATATAAATGTCATATTTAATATCATATATTGAGGCCCGTGTGCACACCAGCCCTAGTGCCTTCAATTAACAACTGAATGACTATGTACCGAATCATATTCGTACAACACAAAGTTACCTAACGTGCATATGTTCGTGTACATTTTTTATACGCTTATTTATATATTCTCACGGCCCAATTCGCTAGTCCTACAGTATATCTGAACCGAAGCTCGATAAAAGAATATATCAGAAATAGTGTAATTTTACGATGTGTAAATGTAATTTTGAATATGCAATCTAAAAGAGATTTTTTGGTAGACATTTTAAGTGCGAATAATTAAAAACACTATATGAAATAATATTGACTAACTCTAAAGTAATTTTAAATTGAGAGTTATGAATCGAATATAGTATTCGTCTTTAAAAGAATATATTATCTGTGGCCGGATGCTTATCCCCAGCTGGCCACTAAGACGATAGCACCTCTATTTTAGTATTATAACTATTAGTTATATTAATCAACTTATACAACAAAATTAATTATTATATATAAAAAGATATTAATACATTTTTATATATATAATATATATTTGATATCATGATTCTATATAAATATAATAATTTAATATATATATAAATATATTCTATATATATATAAATCTTTACTGGACCATATACCATTTTTCATTGATATAATTAATATACATTAATTACATATATATATATATATTTATATATATATATATATATAATAAGTGTTATATATATATATTATATATATATATATAATATTATAATATATACTAATATATAGTATATATATATAATACTATAATTATTTATTTATTATTTATAATATTATCTATATATTTGTATATAAAAATATATGGTTCATCCCGTCATATTATACGTATAGAGAAAATAATATGATAACCGGAGACTGTTGTTAGTTAGTAGTTCTACAATATAATATACTGTAGTAGTAGGCCGTATATAAAGTCATCAGATATCGTAAATATATATAAAGCCCAGAACTCCCGGCATAACTCAGAGCCGAACCGTAAGATCCGTAGCATCCTATATATATATATATAATATAATATATATAGATATATATATATATATATATATATATATATGTATATATATATATAGATATTATATATATATATATAATATATATATATATATATTATATATATATATATATATATATATAAATAAATATATTAATATATATAATATATATTACAATTACATTACACTCACGTTCAAATTCCTATTCAAGGAGGGGAGGGTTTGTGCACGCCCTTAAAAACTTCGCCATCTAATGCCAAGTTACACAGTTATGAGCACTGACGCATGCTTTAAAGTGAGGGAGATTAAATTCAACAGGGAAAACACAGAAGATGGAAGAGGAAAGTTAGAAGGTAGGTATGAAAGAAGGAAGCACATCAGCGAACTGGCATGGAGTTACTAATATCAACACAAAACTCATGCGCAGACGCAGCACCCCTTGTGTTACGAGGGCGTCGCAAAGGTGGTGTACGCTCAATCGATGGTTTGCCGTACGTTGCTACCTATAGAAAAGAGATAAAAGCACCACATCACGCCGCCAAGATAGAGTGTCAAGTAAAATGGAAAGTACAGAATAGTTTATAACCCTTTTGGCCTTTGATGCGACCCTGTCAGAAAGCTGGGTGAAACCAGAGCCACCCAGATATGAGAGCAGTCTCTAATACATGGCGATGAGGACCTGTATAGCTGGAAGCAATTGAGATGAGGAAAAAAAAGTCGCAGTTCTAAACAGGAACTCACAGTTTCTTGAGACCGCCCCTAGTAAAACCGTTGTGATGTGAGGTTTCCAAGACATTTTTTGTTTGTTAAGGCCAATATATTGTCAACAAGAGAGACGAGAGAACCGTTGAAAGAGATATGAAAGTTAGAAGGTGTCTTAGAAAGGGAGATTTGTAGAAGTTGGGTTTTTAAAGAATTGAATTTCACAAGTTGAGACGGACCCCATCCGAAAATTCTATCCAGGTCAGCGAAAATAGAAACGGAAAGATTAAGACGAGAAAGATCAATTCTTAGAAGTAAAAGAGGGAGCAGTAGAATTGAGATGAGTTGAAGAAATGAAGGGTCGAGTCATATAAGTGGATAGAATTAGATGTGCAGGGTCGAGAAGAACATTTATGAAAGTATAATAAAGTAGAGAGTAAGTACCTTATATATATATAATATATATATATATATATATATATATATATATATATTAATTATTATATTAATATATATTATATAATATAATATATATATATATATAATATATATAAATAATATACTATATATAATATATATATATATATATATATATATATATAAATATAATATATATAATAATATGAGCATAACTACTTCATCGTAGAAATGATTTTAATTAGCTAATACCTAGCTGGTTCATAGTATAATTACTATAGCGTTAAAATAACAAGAGTCGTTTGGGCAACTTGTGTCGTAAGGACGTTTTCAAAGAACTATGTGGCTGAACCATTTTAACAGCAGTTGCACTTCTTGCTGAGTCCAATCGCTCAGGAAATTGCTACCCAAAGATACGCGAAAATGTGCTAGCTTTGGACTCACCATGACAGACGCTACAATCTCGATAAACATCTGCTCGGTATCTCACGATAAGACTTCCTTCAAGACCCATGTGTACAAGAAACTGGCTTTCAGACGCTAATACTATCCAAGTGATCGTATCTTAGAGATTGAATTGCTCGGATTGGCTTGCGACTGACACCTATATTACTTTACCAGAGGCAATTTTGAAAATCCCCTAGTAAAATAAATTCTTATGGCGCAAAGCATAGAGTATGTCCCCGATCTGATTTTTGGAGCAACGTGTCGCGCCAACATTTTGACCAGATACAACACCCTCTACAACAAATTATTAGAGAAGAATTTACAAATAAAAACAACTGTGTGTAATAACCATTTTATGATCTGTGTGTTTATAGACAATGCTTTTTGCGTGCCACCTCTTATATCAGTTTAGGATCTATCCTCGTGATCATTCACCATACTCCTAAGCCTCGTACCCGGTCTCGTGTTTTCATTTTTTGTGGTAGAAAGAGCTTGCCAGAGAGAACAAGCTCACTTGTGCCTTATTCCGTTCCAATATTATATTGTGCGAGACTACTAGTGATAAACTAGAGAGATAAGATTTATATTGAGAAGATACTTTCTGATCCGATCGTTAAAGACTTTTCATCTTTTATAAAATATGGATAGGATCAATGTATTACTATTGATCCAAGCGTCAAGTTAAAAAATATTTCCGGTCCCATACCTACAATTTCTTCTTCAACATACAAGAATGAAAGAAAAATATTTCATTTAATATGATTGTATCTGCTATCTCTTTTTAAGATAGTGCTACTAGCTAATCGCTATACAGTACTCAATAAAGAACTTTGTAGGAAGTCGATGTCGACATGAAGAACCCCTGGCCTTACCTAAAGAATTTTTTGACTTTGTGAAAGGAGAGTGCTCAAGACGGGGAAGGATGTTGAAAGTCGTGCTAACCACCTCCCGATTGTGAGTGTTCAAAATGTTATTACTAGGTGTGGTTTAATAACTTGTAGCGAAGAGGTTTCCTACAATTTGACCAGATGTGCTCAAGAAAAAGTCCCATAACCAGCGTCTTGATCGAATCACATATCTACTCAAAGACGAGGATCATATCCCGAGAAATAATAAAACGGTAAAAAGAACGTAATATATTCTAAATTTACTAAAATAATATTTGAGGCGAATAGTTTAAGCCTCAATAGAGTTTCAATAAAGTCCCACACAACCACCGAGCCCTAACCACATTTTCAATCATCCTAGATAGATACTACTTCACCATCCACCACACACCACCCACCACACACCAAACACCACTTGTTCGGTAAGCGAGTTAAATCAATTTACCTTTCTAAATCATCACATCGCTTCTCATCCTTTCTCCTCATCATTTCTTTCTCTGAGATTTCATGTACTACCCACACGATTCATACATACATAGAATAATGTCACTTACAGCGGTCACTACCTTCTCGAGATGCATTCTTAGAGTAAGTATAAGTGGTTAGTGGGTAGCCAAGCAACTACTACGCTGTCTCTTTGTCAAAGCCTTTCTACGAACGCAGAACATACCCATGTGTGTGGCGGTGGTCAATGTCTTTCCATCCCACCAGATGTAGGTAATGTCTGTAGATGTTGTTAGAAGAGGAGTGTGTTATGAAAGAAAAGAGAAAGCACTTGGGCACTGAAATGTCATGGGATATACCCAACAAGTCAAACGTCCAATGGGAGGTACTTCCATCGCTTCGAATGCGCTACTCTGCGCTTATATATATATTATATATATATTATATATAAAATAAATATAAATATATATATTATATATAATATTTTTAATATTTATGTATTGTTGTTATGTTTTGATTGTATGTTAAATCAGTTTACTTATAAGAGTTATACGTAGTATTTATGTCACTAGTAGGAGTGCCGTCAGAGTTATGTTTTATATTAGGTGCACTCTGTTATATATAATATATATATATGTTAAATAAAAAAAATGATGTATTTTATACTGTATTAATATGTATATAAAATTATAATATATAATATATTAATATTGTAATATTTTATATATTTTAGTATGTTTGTTTTCATTGTACGAGATATTCATTATTGATATATGTATGTATTTATAAACTTATATATAATACACTAATAATAATATATATATTTATAGGTACTCTTCTCATGATGTTATATATAATTTTTAGGCTTCACATTCAGAATATATTAAATTGATATATATTCCTTCTTCATAGTATTCTAATTATACTATAAATATACTCCACTACATCTGATAATGATATAGGTTTACTCACACAAATACTAGTACCCCAACTATTCCTATTCTCTGTTTATTACGAATTTCAAATTGCTAATTACTTTTCGAATTTCACTCTCTTTCACAACGAATATATTGATGATACCTATGGTAGATAAATTAGTTATTAAATGTATTATCTGATGATCACAGAGTATTCTTAATTAAATGGTACGATATATCCAAAAATGAGCAATTCTGAGAAATTTCAAACCAAGTATATTTTCTATTATATTTATTTAATATATATATATATATATATATTTATATAATGATATATTATATATACTATATATATATATTATTATATTATATATTATAATATATTATATATTATATATCATTAATATATATATTATATATATATTATATACTATATAGGTGTGTGATGTTGTGTGTATGTTAGTACTTCACTACGTGCAGAGCATATTAAAAAGGGGGTGTTTTAGATTTTTAACTTATAAGATATGCGCATATGGAGTGGCACTCACCTCTACTATCATTTACAAAGACATTCATTCTGTAAACGTAAACCGCGAATGCAGCCATCTGACATCTCTATCTCATCTATACTTTACTTCTCATCTCTTAGCCTACTTTATCTCTATCTACATCTTACTTCTCTGGTCTTCTACATCCTTTGCTACTATTTTCATCGTTCTATACTATCTCCATACAATGGTTTACGCTACTCTTTCCTTGCATCACAATTTTCCTTCTGATATAGATAGATCCTTCTTCCTCTTAAGTCAGCGAGAGAACTGAGAGAGGACAGAGAGATGAAGAGAGAGAGAGCAGAGAGAGACGATTGATTGAGAGAGAGAGAGATGAGCGATATTATCTAGAGGTAGGAGAAATACCTCCACGAGAAGAGATGAATGGAGAGGAAGAGACAGTAACAGATGTGTAGTTCTGACTGAAAGGAGATGAGATTTATGATCTGATGACTTTACGCCGCTATGATAGCTTGATGCATGTTCAATCCGTCTTAATAAGATTAACGCAAGCAAAAGAAACTGTTATGAAGATTAAAACCAACTATATCGGACATTAGATGGAGGGAGAGGAAATCTAAACGGAATCGAACCACGATGAGTTGTTTTTTTTTGTATAAGAACATTTTCTCTCATCTTCCTCTCTCTCTACCTCTCTACTCTTTTCTCTCTCTCTCTCGATAGCGAGTCTCGTCTGTCGGGGTCCCTGCGCTCATGGCTCTCTGACTTTCTTCTGTGTCTCGATACGTATGCGCAGTAGACTGCAGTGGCTGATTACACATCTCTCACTGGGAGGAAGAGCGAGATCTCTAGAGTTCGGATAGAGATATCTGCTGCTCGTGTGAGGCAGCTCGGGAAACTGACATCGACAAGATGGCGAAGGGCAGGATGGAGGTGATGGGTAGCAGAGAAGAGAACGGCAAGACGTTATCGGGTGCGGGCGGTAAACCAGAGTGGCAGACGTCGGCTGTGCGCGCTCGCCGGTCAAAGAGAAATAGCGCAGGGCAAAGGGCAACCAGGAGAAAACAAATAAGGACGACAGGAAGAAGAGAAGGAAGATAAAGGAAGGATGGGGAGAAGGTTGAATAATAAAATTCTTGTTTAAAAAAAAAAAGAAACTAAATCGTTAGTTGATGTAGATTCCCTCCCTCATCAGTCGAATATTGGTTTTAACTTCATAACAATTTCTTTGCTTGCGTATTCTTATAAGACCGATTGGATAAGAAGACAAAGGTAAAGTATTGCCGAATAAAGTAATTAAATGTAGAAGGGGAGTCTTTACATAGAAAAAAATGATGATAGAGAGAGAGAGAGAGAGCTGACGAGAGAGAGAGAGAGGACGAGAGAGAGCGAGAGGAGAAGAATGTGAAGAGCGAGAAGATGAGAGAGAGGAGAGAGAAGAGGAGACTGCATTTCCGGATTACGTTTACAGAATAATGTTTGTTAATTATATAGTGGAGTGAACCACCCTTCGCATTTCTTTACTCATTATATATTATTAATGAAAATATCTAATAAAATAATTATATTTGAAATGAAATATATCATGTTATACATCTAAAAAAAAAAAAATTATATATTACTATATATTATAAATATCGATAATGATAATTTTAATATATATTATTATATATATATATAAATTATTTATATATATATAATTAATATATATATTATATATTATATATATATATATATATATTTATTATATATATATATATTATTATACTATTTTATATATATATATATATATACTTTCTTTTTTCTTTTTCAGGAAATTTAGAAGTAAAAAATGAAACTCCTACAGAAAATGAAGCAAGAAGCACAGAACAATTCTTGGATCCCAACAAAGTTCTTTCCTCCGTTTTAGAAAAATTAATTAAAAATAACTTTATAAATTTTATGTTTACCAAACGCAAATGTAATCTTCGAAACCAAAATGAAAGTGATTTGATTTTTATTTGTGAAAAAGAAGGGAGGACAACAATATCACTTGCTCAAATAATGTATAAAAAATCGAGCGATGAAATAAGTTTTGAAAATCTAACTGAAAATGACGGATCTGGATTTGAGCTTTCGAAATATTTCGATTTTTTTCAAGATTTGAAAAATCATGTTTACTTTAGAGATGAAGTTAAGTATTCTGATGTTGGAGAACTTATTGTTTGTACAAATGTTGATTTTGAAGATGATTTGAAATTGTTTTCTAAAGTTTATATTAACAACGATACTGATGATGATGATGTAAAGTTTTGTAAGTTAAACCTAAAAGATTCTGCATCCAAGAAATTACTTTTTCCCACTGAATACATTACCGAACAAGAAATGTTAGCTAAAGAATTAGTTCATTTTATTTTGTTTGATAATCACAGCTTATCTCTTAAGAAAATCATAAAATCTGTGGAAAAGTTTCAAGCATTTCTTTTGAAGAAGTATTTATAGTTCTGTGACATATGGATTTTCAAAGTTTATTCTAGTGAAAACATTTAAGTTACTTAACTTTCAATCTTTAATTTTATTTAAGTTATTAACGCTTTAGAAAACTTTTATCAAATTTTAAGATTTAGGCTCACTTGAAAGTAATTGATTTTAAAATTTCATCCAAAGAAAAAAAATTATGAATTTTAATTATTTTTTCCTTTACCAAAAATTAAGTTTTGGATTTTAAGAAATTTAGCTATTGATTTTTGCTAATATATCCAGATAAAGATGTAATGTGAATTAAATTTTATCTCCAAAATTTGAATTCTTCAAAGTGGAGCAGGAATCGATCAGTTTTTAAGCTTCCTCACTTTTGCAGTTAAAGTTAAAAAGAAATCGGATGCAGAAGAATGCATCAATAATAATGTTCGAGGATTCTTGAAACATGAGTTAACTAATCTTGTAGAAGGAAAATGGATTAGGAAGGAATCTCTTATGGAAAAAGTTTTGGATAAACCAATATCCTTCAAAGGAAATAAAATATATCTCAAACAGATAATAAATATTCCAACTTTAGCCGGTTCAAACATATTATCAGAAATATTTTCTGAAGAAGTTCCTTCTCGAATAGGAAAAGAAATTCCTATTAAGGAAGGTATAGCTTATGTGCCTCGTAAATTAAGGCATTCGATGGCAGTTCAGACAGAAATATTAATATTGAATAAAACTGATATGTTTGTAATATTTATGAAAGAAATTGACGTAGAATATTTTCAGAGAAAATTTACAGACAAAGATGAAAGTTTTGTAAACATTGCGTTGGGAATTGAAAAATCTATTCGTTTGTATTATATTTTTGGCAAATATAAAAAAAATTTCCTTCCATTTATAAAGAGTGAATGTAATGCTACTGTAACTAATCATGATGAACTTAATTTTATTACAGAGAGAAATGTTCATTTTTTGACTTACGAAAGTAACAGCTTGAAATGGAATCATACGATAGGTGATTTCGATAAAATTCGAAGTTATTTCATTGATTTAGAAGATCAGCTCTGGTTAAATGAGTTAGATTGTGTAGATGGACCTCGTTTCATCATTATCAGTGGGAGATTTGGACTCGGAAAATCAGCATTGTTGAATAATGTGACGCATTTACAAAAATTAAACAATAACAGTCTTTGGATTTGCAGATTTGATTTAGGGAAGTGTGATAAACACTTAAAGATAAAGTTTACGAGAGACAAAACAGGATTGCTAGATGCTTACGAATACATATACCATTGTGAAAAAATCGAAGATGATTTTTCAAAATTTGTTTTTAATCATTTTGTAAGTGATAATCGAGTAATTATGATGTTCGATGGTTTTGACGAACTTGCAGATTATTGTCGAGATAACGTTATCGAGCTCTTTGAATGTCTCAAATATCATAGTAATATCAAACAGATTTGGACTACTAGTCACACCAGTCTTGTTGGTAGACTTGAAGATTGTTTTGAGTTGAACGATTCTTATGAATTAAAAGAATTTGACAAACACACACAAATCACGCTTCTTGTTGAACAATGGAAGAAAGATTGTAAATCATGTAATGATGAACTTCTCTTCAACAATGCTTGTAAGTTGATCCATGAAGTTAAAATAACAAAAGGCTATTACCTTTCTTTTGGAGTTCCACTCTATTTACTTATGTTGGCTTCTGTATTTGAAGACGAAGCTTACGTAGAGAACCCAATTTTACCAGAAAGCCTCACCCTCTTTGAACTTTATGAAAAATATTGTGGCAAAGAAATTTTTCAACTGGAGCATGAGTTACAAAAAGAAGATACAGAATATTCATTTAGTTTAAATTCTAAAAAATTTGTTACATGGCAGAATGAAATTGTATCATTAGCAGAATTACTATCAATAATTGAAAATGCTGGAATAGATTTTAAAGAGCTAGTCATCTGGAAATTAAATCTAATACTAGCTGTAAAAGATGACAATAAATTTGTCCATTACTCATTTCGAGAATATTTCTTAGGAAAGTTTTTGGCATACTGTGTTGTAATCCTGAGAAATAATAAGAGAGCCCTTAAAGTAATTAAAGATGTTATATTGCATATCAGAAATGAACTTGCTCTTTATATATTTGACATGACACTTTGTCATAATATTGAGACTTGTAAAATATTTCGAGAGATAGCGGAATATAATATGGAATCTATTAATGATTGTACGGAGGAAGATTTGAAGATAAGTGACCCTATTGAAAGAGGCCTTTTGTATTACGCTCTTCGCTTTCACTGCATAGATGCATTGAAAATTTTGATAAGGAAAAACATAAGTTTAAATTTTGAGCCATTTTTCTTGAATTTCTTTGAAGAATTTCGTTTAAAAAATGACGGACGCCATCTTAGTTATTTTAATCATAAATCTACTGAAAGTTTAGATGAAATGTCTCGATTAAATTCTTGTTACAAAGAAATTATGTTTTATATTTTAAAGAAAACTGACAAAGAAACATGTCCTCAAATTTTGAAAAATTCTGTAGATTTATTTAAAGAATGTGAATTAAGACATTGGGAAATTATAAACCTTTGGATAAACAAATTTGAATTCAATTTTGACACTTTTTCAGAATTTGAAGATTTTTTAACTAAAGTCAAGAAGTATAATTGTCCATTGGAAACTCTAATGATAGTTTTATTTAAATCTATTGATGCATCCAAGTTGAGCAAAATATACCGACTTAAAATTAGAAGACATGTGTCTCGTTTAGTTCAGTATAAAGAAAGTGACAAATTTTTATTTGGATGCGAGGAGAATTTACTGAATATGTATCTGAAACAGTGTGAGACAGCTGAAGCAAATATTATTCAACTTTTATTTTCTAATCTCATCGCAAACTATGTTAAAGAAGTTGAACATTTCTTTATTGAATGTAACGAAACTTCTTTACAATTTTCGGATTACATCAATAAAGTTAAAAAGAGAAGTGTTAATTTTACTATTATTGTAAAGCATTTTTTAACCAATGGAATTAAAGTTTTTAATTTCGATTTCCAGAACCATAAAGTTACCTTAATAAAAAGATGGAGTACAGAGAACAATAACTGTTATATGAAGACTTTGAAAGACACGAAAATTAAAGATTTTCAGTGTTTGGAATGTCCAAAAGAACTTGACAAGCAAGATTTGTTTAATATAATGCAGGAATATAAGCAGAAAGCAAATTTTGACGAGAATACGACTGTATACGAAGCTGTTACTGCTATTGTGACATATATTTTAGAGACTAGTGGTGGAATAAAACTTCTCAATCTTACATATAACTTCCAGGATGCAGTTCTTAATAGGGATTTATCAAGAGCTGCAAAATATTTCAAGGAGGCAAAAGAACTTGGTTTTCTTGATGTTATTTCTGAAGCTTCTTATGAATTTGGAGACAAGGCTGACCAAATATTGGAAGATTTCCAAGGACAAGTACACCGGAAGGTTTACTCCATGATAGACGAGATAGACAGTCTTTTGACAGATCAGGATGAAATTCTGACGTAAGAGTATGATAAAATTTTTGAATAAAATAGTTTAACTTCACTAAATGATAATAATAATAATAATAATAATAATAATAATAATAATAATAATAATAATAATAATAATAATAATAATAATAATAATAATAATAATAATAATAATAATAATAATAATAATTTACTTACTAATTTAGAAAGGGAAAAATTAAAAACTTATAAATGAATGTGTTTGGATTCCTTCCTAACAACAACAATAACAACAACAACAACAATAAATAATTAATAATTTTAAATAGTAAATAGATAGGACCGCACCTCACCTTACCTCACCTCCCCTTACCTCACCTCTATGTTCAATGCGAACCTGCATCAGAACGCATTCACATATTCTTTTAAAATCGCACCGCACCGCACCGGGTCATTGGAATTGTGTTTCGCACAGCACTGCACCTGGTGCCTCGGCCAACTACATATATATATAAATATGATCATTTCATATATATTATATTTATATATATATATATATAATACATATAGTATATAGTATTTATAATATTATTTTATACATAATTTATATTCTATATATATATATTGGATAATATATTTATATATATAGGCCACTGTTATTCTTTAAGAGCGGTGAGGTTGGATTTTTTTTATTTTTTTTTTTACATATTGCTAGGAAATAGGGGTATAGCAAAAAATTTCAGTATGAATGGACATATTAAAAGTTCTAAATATTTTTAAATATTATTTAAAAATCCATCGCTCTCAATAATTTAAAAATTAAATAATCTGAAAAGTATGCACTTACAGAAAAACCAGATTAATATGTTGAATTCAGCGCTATAAAGCTTGATTACAAAAGTATAAAAAAAAAAATAAAAAAAAAAAAAAAAAAAAAAAAAAAAAAAAAGGGGGGGGGTCTAATTTCGTGGGACAGATGAAGGGGACGTTTCCATACCCCGTAGGGGAGGGGCGGAGGAACCCGCGACACAAAATACCAAAAGAGAGGGAGGTTCACGGAGACTCCAGAGGAGGAGGATATAGTATCACCTAGTCGTTCCCACAGGACAGGGCGAGAGACTCGATCTCGTGCCATCTATTGCAGTTTACCCTTGGGTATTTCCTTTAGTAAAAAAAAAAAAAAATTATAAACTTGAACGGAGTCGTTAAAACGTAACTGGTCTAATATATTTTTGAAATATGTCACGTCGACCCCTTAAATTGAACTTTAGGGATCACTATACTCGAAGTACTATATATATAAAAACAAGAAAGTTAAATAATTTTCCAAAACACTAACAGGTTCCTATAAATATTATTTTTTATATTGACCATCTCCCAGTAGGGCTTTCGCACTGTCTGTTGGACCAGCATTATTTTCTTCTGGCCCGCAAATCTTCATATCATAGGCACTCTAAAGAAGGAAGAAATTTACTTTGCGCATGGTTTCTGATGCAGTACCTTTAGTTACTACACTTCAAGAGATAGGGTTTCACCCTTCAAGTGTGAGAACTAGAATTTCTTCCATTTGGCATCGAAACTCGCTCTCAGAGACTCTCTCAGAGAATACGTGCTTCTAGGGCTAAGATATCCATGACTGGTAGGTTTTCAAAGCAAAAAGTAAAGGACGCGGGTTGCTAGCCTGTCGACCTAGAACGCTATTGCCGAAGGAAAGAAAGTCTTCATATGGTCAGACTGTCTCGAATATCCATTTCTTCTTACATATGGACAAATAAAGACTCCACTAGGTACTGCAGAAAATATATATGCTATTCCTTGTTAAATTGGAAATTATGTATTGTTATTAAATTTGGCGAAAATTCAAATAATTTTGATTTTTGTTTTTTCCTGCATATCAAAAAATTTATTTACTTTCAATTTATATATATTTTAAGTGTATCTCAAAGACACTGATATGAGATTTGTTGCTCACTCCATTCATTAATTATAAAAATATTATTCTTCTTTGATTAAAAATTTGTTCAAAAATTTTTAAATATTATAAATAGATAAATGCATGCCTTTTTTACTTTAATAATTTTTTTATTCTGCTCTAGTGGATTTCGCTAAGGCCAAATACACTTAAATCCTTCACAAGTTTATTCCTTCCGATGTTTAAACACAAATGTCAAGCTTCTTTTTGAAAACTACTTTGAACCTTTTCATCTCTATTCTCTTGATTCTCGTCCCGATCACATCTCATTCTTCTGTTCCAACTCTGTTGTCAACACAGATCGCATCTCGCGACCAGTCAGTACATATCAATACATAATATATATATTATATACTATATATATATTTAATCTAATATATTATAATATTATATATTAATAATATACTATATATCATATATATATATATAATAGAATATTATATAAAATATATAATAATATTATCAAGTGTGTTTGTATATGTATGTGAGTGTGATGTGTGAACAATGTGTGTGCTGTGTGCAATGGATTTGAAAGTGTGTTAGTGTGTGGATGTTGTGTCGTGTGTGGTGTGATGTGATGATGAGTGATGTGTGTGTGTTCGCGCTTAGGTAAAAAGATATTTTTATTAATACATTCTGTTTATTAACTCATATAACTTTGAAATGGCCGACATAGCGACTAGCGAGGTGTTAATTTGCCGACCTTAAACTGCGTTGCTATACTAACACAAACTTTGCTTCGTGTAATTCTTTTGGCACAAATGCTTGGCAATTTTTATAATTGGTGTGCGGAACCGGAAGCTGTGATAAAAAGGCAGCAAGCCTTTACAAATGCGTTATACTCTATAGGAGCTGCCTCCGAAGAAGGATCAATCAACCTACTCGGTATTGAAATATTTCGACCAAACATCAATTGAGCGGTTGTGATGCCGTCTTTTAGTTATTGGCGCGAATCTCAGAGTTAATAGCAGCATAGGTAAGAGGCTCAGTCAGTCTGAGTGTCTCAAATCATGTTCTTGCAATATACATCTTTGACAAGCCAGTGGATTCCAATGATGAACCTAAAGCAAACTGTTTGCTCGGGAATTCGAACCACAAGTAGTTCGGTGTACCATTCCAACTGCCCTGCAGACTTCCTCAAACAGGCAACTGATGAAATTTGCACCTTAGTCCGAAATAATCACCTGCGAAATTCCACAGAAAGAGAATAGATCGCAAATAAATGCATTCACTATCTGTCCCAAATTTATTTCTTTTAGTGGCACCGCGAACAGATACTTGATGTAAACGGTCAATTAAGTTAAGTATGTATTTAATTATTTATTATCTCTAATTACATTTTCATTATTATATATTCTATTGCAATATATTAATTTGTTATTATTCGACCAACCAAGCATTGTTTGTGTTACTCAATTTCTCACTCCACACCACACCTCAGACGAGAAGCCAAGTCTATACACACATTCAGCAACACCACACACTACACACATCACCACGACTTATTAGGCGCGACACTTACGACACACACCTTACACCACACACCACACACCAATTAGTGTTATAGACACTTTAACTTAATACCCATCAAGTGAGACTGGAAGGACACTACTTGGCAACTTACTCGCAATCACGACTAGACTGTATTTCAAATTGGACTCGAGTCTAGCAGCACGAAATGTCAAAACATTTGTCTAAATACGTTCCGCGCGGTCAACAAAACATTACCAACCTCCTTTCACACCGTGTATGATTCCACCTGAAATACATTTTACGTTTTGTTATTGTACTTTTTACGTTATTCTATAAATGTACTACCTTTGAGTAAGTGTTATTATTCTATGAGCTTAAAAGAATGTGTAGTTTATTTTATCTTAATTGTCATATTTAGGTATTTAATTATTATAATCTATTGTTGTGGCATTGCTTAATTTTAACTGTTACATCTTCTCACTCATTTTCTAGTTTATTCTATTTATTTAAAAAAAATCATTTTATAAATATTTTAACTTATTATTATTATTATTAAATTATGTAATATAATAACTAAAAAATATAATTTAAAATTTATTTCTATGTTGAATTATCAACTTAAACAAAAACTTTTAGCGTCTTTTTACACCTAGAACCATAAAACAGTAAATTCAGTATATAATAAATCAAGAAATCAAATTTAATATCATCCCCCACCACAATCGCTCTCACAAATCTTTACCCTTCCGTGATAAGACAATCTTTCATTCGATCTCATTTTGATCATATTATAAATCTATGTCGATTCTATTGATATACTGACCAGTTATATCCCATTTCGATTTTACTTCAATTTGGGATAAGCATACACATTAAATAAAGCACTATTGAATTACATTTGTTGCTTTACATTGCATCACTACGAGAGATTTAATATGCGTTGAACGGTAGCAAAAGTTACCACATTAATAAAGACTTGACAATAAATAGTGTTCATCATCCAATAGAACTTCACAAATTAGTACACAACGTGTATATAGACGCGATATTAATAACGTCGCTCAAACAAATGTAATATCAAAACTGAATAAACGAATAAAACAAAAAAGTTTCTCATTAAACCCTCCCAGGCCATATCCACGTTACACTGAAGAGATAATCATAACTCAATACTATTATCAAAAGACGTATAAATTGCAAATGAAGGTCATGCATATCTTTACTAAACATAACAATGTTAATTTATATAACATTTTTACTAAATATTAACTTAAAAAATTTATCCGTCAACATTGCAATATTTTAATAAGTTCTTTAAATACTGATCAACGAATATACTACTTAATCAGTAATAAAGTTTCCACTATAACATTAAAAATGAACTAGCATAGCGTAACATGAACTATAATGAAATAATTGTACAAAGAACAAACCTAGTTAAAACACATAAACTTATACGCACGGATATAAAAACTGTTAACATTACAAAGTTCCACACTTTAGCAACAGGTAAAGTAACTAACATTGCGTGCAAAACCTTAACCTATTCAAATACTTTTCATGCATTAATCTCTAACATTATATAACGTTATTCTTACACTGACACAGTAAAACATTTAGCAAAAAATTTTCATAACCTGTTTCGATATCACATAAACCACGAATATAATATGGCTTCGTATATAACTAAAGTTTATTTATAGTAACCAAATATATATATATTTAACATAAAAAATTTTAACATAACCTTACCTAAATAGCATAATCCCAACAAATAATTTGCAATTCATAACAAAGTTTATCCTAAACATAATACATAATAAAATAACTCAAAAGTTATTTTTCGAACATAACATAAAAATTAAGTTCTTTATATTAAAATACCATAGTAAGATGTAAAATAGTTTACTGTCATTTTAAAGCAGTATATCAGTAAAATCATTAAATCAAACATGCTAACTATCCCCACCACTCCCTCCATGACCTTTTGATCTATTATGATCTATTTGATTCAGGCACATTAATAGAGTATACATATCGGATTTTAAAAACATTAAAGTACAAAAAATATATGTACTTATTATACAACCACGAATTAATATGCATAAACGATATACATTGTATTTCATAAACATTTAATTAAATGCTAATTATACATTACTCCAGAACTAAGAATTAATTAATGAACTAATGAACAAAACTAAATACCACCTTACGTCACGAATAAATAAACTTATAAACATTTAACAAAGTTTCCAATACTTAAACAAACAGTAATAAAGTAACCTAGCACAGCCTTAACAAAAATCGATAACAACTATTTAATCACACTTTTTATCAAACATAATATCTCTAACATATCAATGCTTATATTTAAACATTTAACACTATTGAATTTTACGGTCTGGCAATCCGAGTATCATCGGATTAAACAATAGCACAAAAAATTGAGAATTCTATTATATAAATTTACTATACACGAGTTATAATTAATGCTAACATAACAATGTTTCACATTAATAAAAGCTGACATTAGCAATCATATAATACTAAGAAAATAATGTTCAACGAACAAAATCCTAAACAACAAACTTTAAGAACTCTAATTAAAACGTATTAATACTAATTATAACATAAAGTTCACAAACTTAATACCAGTTAAAGTAAACTAAACATTGCATACAAAACGTAACCTATTTCACACATTTTTCCAAGCATATCTCAAACATATTAAAGTTAATTGACACAGTAATATTAAAAAAAAAATTTATTCATATCTTCTTCTAAATTTTCATATCAGAAGTTTTTAAAACTGTATTACACTCAAGATAAGCTATTTATCCAATAAATCAAATAACATAAATAAATAAGTTAAATTTTGAATAAATAAATTAAATTCATAGATAAATTTTAAAGTTTACTTGAAATTTATAATAAAAGCTCAGTAATTCTCAAGTATAAATCAGTATAAACAATAACCATATCATAACCCCCACCCTACACCTCCTACCATGACTTTAGATCTATTAGATCTATTAGATTGAATGGAATAATAATAAGGGAGAACTTTCCCCATTAAACAGTAAACACATAACTTAGTCGGACAAAATTATCAGATAACTCATCATAATATATTCATTGCTAACGAATAAAAACAAAAGGTTATACATTTTTAATAAAGCTAACTTAAATAATTTATTTTATTCAGACTTTCGGCTCCGGCTGAGGTTTACATTGAAAATTGATTTGAGCACTTCTTTTTAGGTAATAATATTTTCACCTAAAAAAAATATTATCTTGAAAAAAAAAGATTTCATAAATTTATACTCTGGCTCCGGCTCCGGCTCTTGGCTTCCGACTAAAGGTTCTGCACTATTAAAAATTGTTCAGCCCGTCTTCATAATAATTTTTTTTCAAATATTAAAAATATTTTTCGAAAAAAATTTCATACTCGGCTTCCGCTCCGCCGACTCCGGATCCGGATCCAGCTAAGGGAATTTGCACTATTTGAAAATTATACTTTTTTCAGCACGTCTTCTGACAATAATTTTTTCTCCTAAAAAGATATTTAATGAAAGAAATTTATTTTACCCAGGCTCCGGCTCCGGCTCCGACTTCGGCTTCGGCTTCGGCTCGGCTAAGGATTCTAACTTATTTGTTAATTATTCAGCACGTCTTTCTGGCATTAAATTTTTTCACCTAAAAAATATTTATTGAAAAATTTCATACCTGATCCGGTTCCGACTCCGGCTTTCAGATCCGGCTCCGGATCCAAACTAAGGTTTCTGTACTAATTTGAAAATTGTTCCAGTAAGTCTTTTGAAAAACAATATAATCAATAAAATCTCCTGATACCAATACCTGAAATATAATGATACAACAGACAAACCTATATATAAACACTATGAAATAAACGATAGTACAATAATAACACTCAGCGTAATACCCGGATTCCACACGACATTCGCACGTCTCACGTACATGAGCCTCCACTGAAGAGACATCCGAGGCACTTAACCCATTATCTTCATATAGCATAATCATGCGCCACACTAAATCAATATTACACTCACTTTCTCACAGAGCAGTCTTACCTGTGCAAAATAACATTATTCTCTCAAATTATATAATAATAATTAACTATTTTAACATCTCTTCGATAAAAATTTCTATTTAACACACACATAGGCATGACACAAGCGTTAAGCACCCGGCTCCAGCAATATTTCATTGTACCTTTCGCGCTTCGAGTCTCACGAATTCACGATCTAGTTCTCTATAGCCAAACATAATTTATTGAAGATAAAATTGTTTCACAGCATGTTCATCTCAGTAACTCAAATTTAGAGCACATATTAACACCCAAATTATATACATAAAACCTATGTTCCTTACCACGTGTACAAAATAACAGAGTATCCCAACGAATAACTCGTAAACATATTCACACAACACGATTTGTGATCCAAAACATATACATTAGCAAAATATACCTGCATTTTGAACCGAGAGCATCACTAGGTCATATTAGTGAAATTGTACATCACGATTTACTGCGAGGTTTTACTATATACAGTCTAATATTCTGGGTAAATCCAAGTTATATGCAAGCACATCATACTCTTCATGTGTCACCCGCTCTTCATCCTGCGTAACCAATGACCTAATTTTGATTCTATTCAGACTCTATTCAATGATTATATCTAATTTTCTCGCGAAGCAATTTACGAGAGTGTATCTATAACACTATTGGGGAATTTCCAGTGAACACTACCCAGGATCACACCGAAAAATTCACACGTGCCTTTTTATACTCACTCCCTCTATTCTCATCAATATATTGCTCACACCAGGCTCCCGGTCATCACACGCAACCTCTTTGTTCTACGCATCACTGAAAACGCTTGATCCAGACTACACGCAGACTATTACCTTGAACTCATATGTAACAGTGAGAGTGATACTCAGAGCTGACCCTTCACACAGGTTTTCACTACGTGTGATCAAATAAACTAACAATTTTAGAGAATATCCAAGTCATGTCAGCATTCTAGACTAAATGTATTTATTTCTATCCATAATAAAATAAAATATTATTCTATCACAAATTAAAATATATAATTCTATATATATATAATATATATACTCAGGATTACCGGCTCTACCTAGTAATATACGTGGATCCGGATACGACTTATTGCTTACGGTACTCTCACGTAGTGAGATCCGTAACACTAATATGTATTCATAGGCACTTATTATTGAAACATATTGTATAATTTCATTGACTAAACTGTTGAGTTATGTTCTTATGATATCATACGAAAAATTTTATTATCCAGCTAAGAAATAGATATTTGTCTTTGTAGTAGTAGATAAACTTACTATTTAACCAGGATCCGGAATCTCCTCGGTAGTCACTGTATGTAGTGATCCGGCTGTCACTGTGTTGACATTAACTGTAGAGACAATACTGCTTTTGGTACGTTATGCGGCATCACTACTCGTGCGGCTAAGCATGGTGTTAGCTTATATAAAGATATGCACTCTATTTGAAAATTATTTTGTTTTGCTCCTCGAGCATACTCTCTCTCTCGACACAAATGATATACATCATGATTACACAGCGTCTAAGACAAAATGATATAATTATCCACTCGAAATAGAATCAAAAAAATGGTTCCAAATTATCGGACGCGAGGGATGGCGCGGCGTGCCGGGAGAGAAACGATACGGTTCGTCCAGGATGGCACGACTTCGGCTTCGGCTTTCGAGTGTTATCTGCACTTTGAGCGAATTACTCTGTAATCGTCACTATGTGAATATATCTCACACGGTTAAAACTATTACTCTAAGAAATTCATACTTATGTTCGATTCAAGTTCAAAACGTTCTTATCTTTCGAAAAGAACTTTAATTTTATTAATAGTTTTTATAGCGGTCAATATAAAAAAATAAATCTTTTGCTGAAAGAAAATTATTACAGTTATTCGTTATACCAGGGTGCATTGTTCCGTGAGTACCTCAGACAGTTACCGACAACAGTGTTTATTCTCACAAGCTGTTTTGTCCGAGAAGAATCTCAACATCTTAAGGTCTCTCATACTGGTACAATAAATTATCTTTTAAATAATGTATAGAGATTGATTTATCTCGAGTTCTGGCAGAAATCGTTTCTGAAGACTAATATCATGAGTAATAATTTTATGCATTCTCTAGAAATAAAAATATATTCCGAGTTATATATAATTATTATCTCATTGATTATGTTAAGAGATATGCTTTTGAAAATAGTTGTGAAAGGTTTTCGTTTGTACGAAATGTTACGGTACTTTACTGGTTATTAAGTGCGGAAGTTTTTAATGTTATTAGTTTATTCCTACGTATGGTGGTGTTAGGTTTGTCGTTGTTTACCATTACCTAAAAATATTACTTCTATAATACCACGCTCAGTAGTTCCACTGTTTAGCCCTCGTGATGATCCACACGTGCTAAACACACTTATTGGGTTCGTGAGAATTCCGGAGTCTTAGATAATATTCGGCTATGCGTTAGAGTAACTTAATAATTAGACTTAATTTTATTGTTTTGTTTATGTCATGTAAGCTCGGGATCATATTCGATATCGAAAATATAATTTGTCTCATGCACACTCAAATAAGATCTATATATGTTCATGCAAAAGAGATTATATTCTCATTTGTGGGATACCCAGGAGAGGTCGGGGGAGGGATGCGCTGTTAATGGTTCCTGTGGATCCTGTGTAGCTATTTGATGGTGTTACTCGTCATTTTTCAGTTCCTCTGGCACTATCCGAAGACCAGGAACTAATACGTATTCTATGCACAATCTTATTATCGTGAATAAGTATGTTCTCGACATCGTCTCTCTTCAAATACAGCATATCACTCATATATAGTTTCATACCTCTCAATATAAATGTGATTGCGACCGTAAAAAAAATTTTGTTATTAGCTCCTGAGCACGCTTAGATGCGTCTAGCGGCTCCGATGTTAGCACTCGTCTGTTGGAGAGCTTTATACAAGGAGCTTCTCAGGAGAATTAATCTCTATTTCTAATTCTTTACAAACTATAATATTGGTTCAAGTAGTTGTATAACAATCACGAGAACCTTCTTAGAATATAAATTGTTTAGATTGACACACTAGACTATGGAAAATGAGTATTGATTATCTGAAGAAGGTTATACGTTTCTGATTAACCAGTGGCAAAATTCCGGTTAGTTATACCTTTCACGGCTATTCTCGTATGAAGATTCCTGGGAACATTTGCTCGGAATGCACGACGAAGTTTCCACTGTACTGAGCTGAACTTTTGGTCGTGTACGGTCTCTTGCTCGGATCCGCAAGGTTTCTGAACTATTGAAAATGTTCGGCCACGTCATCTGACAATATGAAATATTATTCTAACTCTCTCTCTAAAAATTATATATATATGCTCACTCCTCACGCAAATATAATATAATTACATATTGTCGCAAAAGAGCATCCTCGAGTGGCTTTCACGCAGTATATATAATCACACTCTCGGTTCCGGATCTGGGTGTTTGTATAATTGACTAATCAGTATATCTCATGTCTCTCTGTGACTATGCTGTTAATATCACTCTCGAATGATCGAACTCTACTTTAGGAGCGTGTAGTTCACGCGCGTACATTACTTTGGCAAAAAATAGAGTGTTATATGTCATCACACACTAAAAATTAACAACTGAAATGTATAGAGATATTTGTTATTATATTGAAATAGTTTCGTGAATAGTTACGTTAGTACACCTCGCTCGTCGGCTTACGGCTCCGCTCCGGCGTCGCGTGCACCTTCCACGTGAGTCTATCTCTATAGCTTTATGAGGCATCTTCGATCTCTCTGCTAATCCGGGTTATACGCTCTAGTGCTCCACTCTAGCGATGTACGACAAAGAGTGAAGATGTATAGTCTGCACTATTTGTGCTGCAAATTGAATTCTTGAGTTATAGTAACTTTCTTCTTTAGGGTGTCTCAATAAGGTAAAAAAATGCTTTTTACAAATAGCTAAAAAAAATTTAATTTTCTAATGTTGAAAACACACAAAAGTATACTTTCAAAATATAGGAAGCCCGGGAAGGATCTGGCGGCCGAGCCAACCTGGTCTAAATATTCGCCCTATGGCTGTCTCGAGGCTCCGGATATTATTAATCACGAGATCTTCCTCGGAATCTTATTGACTTTATCTTACCCAAGTTTCACTCTATTATGTTACTCCTAGATATACTGTCCCATCTTGACATAGATCACACTATGATGTCAAAAAGATGACAAAATGAGAAGGGAGGGGTGGGCTGGATGATGAGTTTTTGATTTTAATTGATTTACTGAATTTATCTCGGCGCGTTATATTAAAAAATTCGGTGGGAGAGTAATACATGATTACAATATGATATAACAAATATAAGAAATAGATTACTTATTATAATCAAAGAACTATTAAATAATTAAAACTTTTTTTTATTATTACTCACGTGGTCTGATTTCTCATAAAACTCCCTATAGAATGATGACAAATCTGGTGACATTTGTAGGATATTAGAAACATATTTTTTTTTAGTATACTCATTGCCTTCTATCTAATTATAGTATTAAGTTTCATTGTAATCACTATGAATTTATTAACACATTTATATGATTATTTATTATTATTATAAGGATTAAATAATAATTACACTATATATGACTCTATGTGATTTCGAGAGGTAGATATATTTACTAATTTCATCCATAATTATTTCTCAAGCATCTGAGAGAGTCTTTCAAAAATTCTCTTTTAAGTTTTTTTATTGTAATTTTAGAAGGCTTATATTCAATTGTTCTATAGAAAATTTTTATTATAGGAAGGTCCGAGGCTAAATAATAGTATACGGTGTCTTTCTCCCTGTTCAGAGTTTGTAGAAAGAAGAATAGCGAGGTGTAGTGAAGTGACGTTTAGAGATTATTGCAGAGTGAGAAAAATATTGGTAAGACTATGAGGTATATGGCGGCTTTTTGTTCTCACTTCCCTGACCTCTCGAAGTCGATGTTTACAAATTTACTATGATGTTCTGAAGTTGCTGATACCGTTTATGGCTTTAATTCATCCCTCCGTTTTATATCCTATACGAGTTTATTATGCTTCTAGTGTGTTAAGCCTAAGTCCTAGTGATGTTAGTGTTCTTCTGTGTATGGTATCGATTTAGTCTCTTTCAATTAGTCTATTGTTCACAACTAATGTCTATCTTTTTATTGATTGTGGAAACTTTAATAATTATATCTCTAGTTGTTAGATTAGTAGTTTCGCGTTTATCTAATCAGTATGATAATTTATACTTCAATTGTTGCGCGATAACAATTTTGTGAGTTACATTATTGTATTTACCATGATTTAATATAATTTAAATATGTAAAATCATTGTTAATTGATATAGTAGAAGTAATTTAGCTATTAGACGAGAAGTGTGAACTAGGTATGAACGTTTTCACTCTCTGTTAGCTACGAGTGAGTAGAGAATGGATTAAGCTATGACTGTTAACCACACGTGTTGCCGTAATCTACTCGGAGAACTTTTGTCAGGACAGATATAACAGTGAAATAACTCAGAATAATATTAATATTATCATTAGATTAAATGACGTATTAAAGTGTTAATTAATTAGTTCAATGATTGATGATCAATAAATTTACGATTATTAAGTTTACAGTATTTTGAATATAGACTAATAATAGAGATAAAGAGAACTTAATTTAATTATAGTATGGAAAACTCAATATAGCTCTAAATAATAATAATAATAATTAATAATAATAATAATTGATAATAAATAATAATAATAATTAAATAATGATAATTATGACTAAATTAATTAAATTATCAACTTGAATAAATCTCAGATGACAAAGTAATATTGTTTAATAATATATGAATATATGTGTATAAACCAAATATATGGGAGAAGTAAATATATCCCAAGTAATAACACTACTAATAAGATAATAATAATAAATTACAAATAGAATTAAATATATGAAACTCAATAATATAATATATAGAATAATACAATAGATCATGAGATAATAATAATAATAATAATAAAGTGAGATAATATAGTGAATGAGGGATATATGAGATAATAATAAGTTAGCTCATAGGTAAGTAGAGATTTTAATATTCATGTCCTTTGCTTTGAATTTTCTCACTTGCGTACAAAAATTGTGATCAAAGGCTATACTTTTTATGGTTGAGATAATATAATATTTGGAAAAGATCACCACAACATAAATTTTTTTTTATATATTTAAATAACAATAATTACAATAAAATTAAAGTGATAGAATGTAGATAAAATATTAAATTATAACAATATAATATTAAATTAAAAGGAAAATATTAAGATTAAGAGGAAAAAGGATTAGAATGTATTATAATCATGGGAAACTAAGCAAAAAAATTAAGAAATAGTTGAGAGAAAGTTGTGTGTAAGCACACACGGATAGTATTAAAGTCAAATAGAATGTGAGTGAATGATCAAAAACTGAACACATATTTAACCACCACACACACACACACACTCACACACACACAAAAAAATCATATACATAATAACGTGATCGTCACATCACCACTCAAAAGTGAATCACAATAACATAATTTAATCCAAGGAATAATAAACAAAAAGAATTTCAAATAAGCGAGAGTATTAAAACGAGAGTAGAAAAGAAAAATTACATAAGAGCAAACAACGAAAAAATGTATTTTATAATATCATAACTAACAATCCTAAATGTTGAAAAAACGTACTAATGCTCACCAGCTCGTTAAAACATTACACTGCAAGACAACTGCGAATTTATATTTTTATAAAACAGTATAATTAAAAGATAAGTCTTAACTCAACATGTTATGCCTTTCTTTCTTTTTAGCACTTCCACATATGGGAAAAAAACTTATACTAGTAACTATGTGATCATGAATTACTAGACGTAAAAAAGCTACGGAATAAACAGTTGAACCCAAAAGGTATTAAAAGTTATAAAAAAAGTTAAAAAAATAAAAAGTAGCACATATAAATAATATAATAAAACTGGGACTTTAGATGACTTTTTTTAGAATACTCGCTCCATTGTGGTAGAAATTTATCTAAAACGAATAGAATAGTTGCAAGTGTAGTACTCGAGTTGTTGAGTGATTGCAAGAGTAACTCTTTGGAGTGATTAAAACAAAATAAGGTTTGTAGAGTGTTAGAGTATGGATGCGATGTCGACTGTCACTTAACAGTGCTCGATTGTTAGCTAGCTAGTGAATGCGCGATCGAATGTATGATTGGAATGTTAAGGCATATATTAATTGCTGTCACAGAGAGACCCACATTTATACACATCTTCCTTCCACCGAACCTATCCCCCACTATATAATAATAGCAGTAATAAAATAATAAAAATAATATAATAATAATATAATAATAATTATAAAAAATTGAATTACAATTAATAATAATAATAATAATAATAATTAAATACAAATTAAAATAAATATAATAATAATTAATATAAAATTATATAATAATTAGTATAATATAACAATTAAATAATATAATAATATATAATTAATAAATATATAATAATGATAATAATAAAATATATAATAAAATATATGAATAACAATAATAAATAATTATATAATATTGATTATATATAATATAATTAAATAATAAATAAAAATAAATTAAATTAATAAAATAAATTAATAATAATTAATTAATAATATTAATAATAAAATTAATATAAATAATTAAATTAAATAATAATAAAAAAAAATAATAAATTAATAAAATAATAATTAAATAATTAAAATAAAAATTAAATAAATTAAATAAAATAAATATAATATAAATATAATAATATAGAGTCAATAACTATACGGGTGAGTTAAAACAATTTTAAAAAAATCAAATGATAAGTTAATATGTGATATAAAAATAGGAATCAATGAAATAAAAGGATGATACAATAAAGTATAAAGTAATAATTTAACATTCGTTAACCCAATTTAACTACATTAGTGTCAATAAAAGAATAATAAAATTAATTGAAAAATAACAAAATATAAATAATAATAGTAATAATTAAAAAATCTTCAAGTGTATTGCACATAACTAATTTAACTTATATAGAGTTAGATTATATCTCTAAATAAAAGAGTATCCAGGCTAAAGCATCGGAAGTATTAAAATTTTATGTGAATGACTAGTACGGGTGAGAATGTGGACGAAAAGATATATGTTGTGAGAGAACTTTTTACAATTGATCCGTATCAGTTGCGACATAACTCAATTACGCTCTGTACTAACGTTCATGGCTTTGAGGTCTGAGCGCATTTGAGCGATCTAATACAAAGCTATATTGTACTTGAATAATGTGTGAATTTTTACGAGTAGAGAATAGGAACTTTCTAAGTAGAGTCAAAAAACTATACAACATTTCTAAATTGTATTTACATATGTGTGATAGTTGCAGACCATAGACAAGGCTCATTATGAGATATGAATATCAAGTACCACGCAAAAAGTGTATTGAGTGACATAGAATTCTCTTCTCGCATAATACGAATGGCATATAATTTACATGGAATTAAACTAGGATTGATATACATAGTGAACTAAAAATCAAACTAAATATCATATTAATAAATAATAATTAACTAATAAAATAATAAAAATATAACACAATTAATCACAAGTGACAATAATAATTAATTATATTACAATATATTAATTTTCATTAATATTTCACATTGATATCCGGCTTAAGTATTTAAAAAAAAGATGATATTGCATGATATAGAGTTTAAACTCGGGTAAAGATAGGTTATAGGGTTGATCTAATCCATGATGCTTTGAAAATAAATATATTTATTAAGAAAATGAACTAATCTGCTTTCGCTTAAGTTTTGCCAAGCACGTCGTCTCTGGAAGGTAGAAGTTTGTAAATTACTTTCTTAATTTTGTGACTGAGTAGCATTCGTATCATGAAAACTGTTTCTTACTATAACAAAGGCATTATTTATAATTATTATAGTTGATATTAATGATTAATTAATTATTTAATTTATTTATATTATTCATATATTATTAATTAATAATATTCAAAATAGTTATTAAATATATTCATCACTACATATTAATATTTATTGAATGAATTATAGTGTTTTGAAATATATGTGAGTATTATTTAATTTCATAATTAATCATTATTGGTATATACTGATTTGATTATTAATTTATAACAAAACATACATTAGTTATACATAACAAATATACAGTATCAATCATACAAATAACAAACAAATACTACAATACTAAAACTACTAATAAACAACAACAAAATACTAACTATAACAAAATCTCAAATTATTCAATTACAATCTCATATAATCAACTTAACATAATAATCTATATACATTATTCATATACTTAATAACTAAATTCTTAACAAATACTATTATTTATCTACAATCTCTATACAATTCTCTATCAATATCTAAATCTTTATGACTCTCTTGTATCATAAATCATTTAATTACTTAACATTGAATTGAATTATATTTAAATATATAATAAAAATTAATATAATACAAATATAATATTTAATTAATTAAAAATTATTAAATTTTATGAAATCAGAGATCAAATCCTGAATGCTAAGCCAAAAACGCGACATTTCAAACAACAAACAACTACAGCAAAGAATTTATTTTTATTGTTATTCTATACAAAAGATACTTATTAATATTGACTTTGAATCAATTAATGTATATCTCAAATTTATATTGATTCTCATTTATATAATTATTATCAATGAACATTTATGTGTCTATTTTTTTTTTTCCACTTAATTATATAATTAATATATAATTTATTATATGTGATATCAATATAGATTATCATTTATGTTTTATGTTAGGTTTAAGGTGTGAAGGAATATAGTATTATGTTAGATTTGAAACCTCCATGTGCCGGTTTCAGTTATTTTAAAAATTAAAAAGAATTTAATGGAGTATAGCATCAAGCATTTGTAAAGTTTTTATTTAATAAATGAGATGTAATGACAATAAAATTCTTACGAGAAGTTTAGAATAAAAAATAAATATATCAACAAAATATTTTAAATATATTACTATAAAGAAAAAATATAGTGTGTAGTGTTAGTGTAGAAACAATAAAATGCTTATAATAAAAGTAAAAAGAAAACATAATATAAATATATAAAAAAGTTATAATATATATGGTTTAATCAAATAATCAATAAATATAATCAATAAGAAAATCATATGAATTAGAGGTTAAGATAACAAATTTTTGGTAGAATCAATATATTTTCTTTATGAGAAAATGTGATGATAATCTATGGATAGAAGAGTAGTGACATTAATTATGAAAGGAGTAATTTGTGTGTGTTATTTTATTGTATTTGTACCTTTGACATTATACCTATCGAATATTTATCTGATAGAAAAAGAGTTATAATGAGTGTAAATGAAATATAAACTGCTCAATACAATTTCATTTATGTATCACGAAGATATCGTTGAATAATTAAATCATATAAAGAAGAGAATAAAGAAATTTACGAATTAGTAAAACATAAATGTGAATTTAGTGTGGACAGATTTGAAAAACCGATAAAAAATTAAAAATAAATAGAGTTTTATTATGTCATATAGCGAGATTTGTTAAAATAATCAATAAATAATAATAATAGTATATATATACTAATATTTAATAATACAAATATGATCACAGATAAATGTTAATGAAGATTAAGAGGCATGAGTGGCAATGTAATTAATAATTAATAATAATAAATAATAATAATATAAATAAATTTGAGGGTGAGACAATAAATGAGCACAGTAGTTATCGAATTTATTAAACTGATAATCTTATATTATCGTTATATTGACAATAATAATTAGAGTGATATAGTGTAAATATATAACATATAACAAAATATATTTTATAAATATAAAGATAATAAATGAAGAGAATTCAAAAAAATAAATTTCAAAATTAAAAATAAAATAGCAATAGATGCTAAATATGATAATATCAAGATAAGATAACAATATTCAAATAGAATTACTACGAGGCAATAGAGTTGTAGGAAATATTATGAAGTTATTTGGTGCAATGTCAGGTTACATAAAAGAAATAAATAAATCTTAAGATATTAACTAAGATATTAAACTTGCATATATAACTGAATTAACATTAGATTTATATCAATGCATATAATAAACTTAAAATCTCATATAAAGAGTGATTTATGTGAAATGATTATTTATATAAATTGTTACTAAGATTTTAAATGAGGATAAATTAAATAAGAATAAAAAAAGTAAATAAAAAAAATAAATAATATAATTGAATAATTTTAATAATTATATATAATATAATAATAATTTATTGTTAATTAAATATTAATTAAAAATTTAATATTTATTATTATATTATATATATATTTATATAAAATTAATTACAAATTCAATTTACATATAATTTATTTTAAATTATATAATATTAATTAAATAAATTCTTTATTATTAGTTTTTTTTTTGAGTATATTATCAATTTATATTTATATAAGAATAGATAAATATCTTGAAATAAAATCCAAATTCAAATGATAATAAGTAGAATGAAGAAAAATATAGATAAATATAGTATACATATTAAATATAATATATAAATAAAACCAAACCAACATGACGTAGATTATTATATAACTAATTGATTTAATTTAAAATACATACGGCAATCCGATCAAATACACTAGACTTTAACTAATAAGTCAATCTATAATAATAGCTCAATAATAGCTAATTGAAATAACTATAATCTCCCTAGATTTCCAATAATGAACTACCAGAATTATATAATCTATTTTCGACACAAAGATAAATATATTTTTGAGATTCACGTAAATAATCACATCATTATACATAAAATTACTTTAACAACTTTCATATAACATAACAATAATCGATTTAATATATAAAGGATGAGGAGTAAGAGTCAGCTCCTCACATTCAGATGAGATGTTAGTGAAGGCTAATACATGGGGACGTAAACTCTATCGAATAATTACATAGTAATAATCAAAATCAGAGCTTCAACAATAACTCTCAAAGTTATAACTGAAGTGAGTATGATTTAAATTTCGAAAGAAGACGATAAATGTCAACTTAATAGAATCACATAAATTATACTATAAAATATATTAGATATGATAATAGATTAAGTGATTATAAGATAAAAATGAGATATAATAATATGAAGTGGATATTAATAATGAACTATAATATCATCAATAAGTCATCCATAATCATTACTAATAATCACTAAATAAATAGATGCACATACCTATATGTACAATCAATTAACAAATAAATAATAATATGAGTGTAATAACTTATTGACACCACACACTATAATAAATGAGAATAAAAATACATACCTTAATTTCTTTTAAGAATAATACTAAATAATAAAGTAGTATAATAAAATAACATTAAATAATATGAAAAAATTAATAATACTAATAGAAAATGAGAAAAAAGATTACCTAAAAACCCGGCTAGTCAATGACATTATAGGACTTAGAGTGAATGAAATAAGATATACCCATGCCATAATAATATATTCAATTAGAATCTAACACCTCAATCAAATAACTCAGAAAATACATAAACTTATACAACTCGACTTAAAGTAAACACTAATCAACATTAAAATACCTATAACACATCTCAACTAGATTCTAAAATAATATTTATTGTGAACAATCACTATAAATCAGAAATAAATTACCAAGTTTCAATATGTAACAGGTCAAATAAAGTTTGTACAAGTATTTGTATACTCTTTCCTGCCCCAAACGTTCTAAAACAGCAACTCATTTTATATCTCTTTCACAAAACGGTGTCTTTTTCTCCGGGACCCTCAAAAAAAACCAAATTTTATGAATAATATTAAAAACAATACCTTCGAAATGCTTCACAAAATCTTTAAGTACGACTTACAAAATTTTCGAGTTCAGATAGAGTGGACTCCGACGTAGTTTAAAACTGAGATCTTGCCGTGGATCGCTGTGTGTATCCGTTTCTCAATTGTATAACACTCTCTCACAAGAGAAAAAAACGTTTTTGTAAGTGAATGAGTGTTATTCAAATCTCGGATACTCTCTCTTATAGCACACAAATCACGCCAAATTTAGGATCACAGAACCCGATATTATTTTTAGCGTGTATAATAAAATCGACATATATATAGATTATAATCTCGTCAATCTAGGATAAACTTCATCGGGAGGTACTTTGTCATGTAGATATAGACACATACACACGCACAAATCAGTGCAGAACTGCTCTGGGATCTCTCACACACACATCTCACACGATAATAAATCAGTATGTCTCTGCACGAGGTGGTTATATAGAGAAAAAACATTAAACTAACTGATGACCATGTGTCGTGTTGAATATACTCGTATTCCAAAAGAAGATTTTCCCTAGAGAAATGTATAAGAGAGATGCCTCAATGAAATACGCTTAAAAGAGTAAATCGATAACTGACAATCTAATTCGTACTAAGCGTATTACGGCTAGAGACTACAGATTAGCTCCTCGCTGAAATAAAGTTTACTTAGTCACTGCTTTGGACCCCGAAGTGTCACGTGTTTCCATTAACAAAACACTAGGTGTCCAATTTACAGTTCTCATCGGATAAGAAATAAAGTGGGCTTTGAGTCTGATGGCAAAGTATGCTATTTGTCTTTGACGTGCTCTTAAAGCTTTCAATTAAATAAAAATATTATAAAATCACTTCATTTAGCCTCTACATATCATTTTCTTATCCACCAGTCTATGTATTTCTCAAGGGTTGAGAGTGAGATTCTTTAGCGCAAGAGATTGCTTTTGCCCAACAACCCAATCTCAGCACCGCTTCTTTATATGCACTTCATAATTTATAATAACTGCCGCTGAGTCAGACTGTATAACGTTCGACATATATAATTGGTATTACACGTAATCAGAATAGTAATTGTCTAAGATAAATAATATCATTTTAAATTTAATCTAACATCGCTTATTCACAATCCAATAAAGTAAAACTATTACTAAATTTGAACATTTCAACAAGACACTATAATATATATAATGAGTATCAATCAGCTTTATAGTATTATAAATTGTGTATTACCAATAATAACATCATTACACAATATATTATACGAGTATATCGTTGTGTAGATAATCCTCAAAATAACTTCAAATAATTTGTGACGGGAGCCATATCTATACTATATTACAAAACCGTAAACACAGATATTTACTATAATATATAAATTTATTAGTATTATCAAAAGTTAAAACTTAATATCGTATTAGCATATTATTTGCTTATTATACATTAATAACATATCTCAATATTAATAAAACACTACAATTTTCTACTTAACAATAAATTAACAAACTTATTCTTGTATGAATAAGTAATATTAGTCCACATATTAAGGACAGTAGCGTAATAAAACGCTAGTCATGAGGATTAAAATCGGTTATTTATTTTAAACACTTTATAGTAATAGTATTATATTCTACTTCTATTTGAACACATTGATATATTTAAAAAATTTTATTTTAAGTAAAATGTGTGTGAGCAAAAAATATATATCTATAAAAACCGTTTGGAATAATTAGATTAAAATCCCCCTAAAAATATATTTATATTATTTAAATATATTATAATTATTAATTAATTTACATTAAATTAATTATAATTATTATTATAATATTATTATTATTATTATTAATTATTATATAATATTTATTAATTATAATTATTTTATTAATAATAATTATTTCTCATTATTTAATTTATATTAATTATTATATATTAATTAGTTATATAATATATTATAATTAATTTAATTATTTTTTTATATATATATTATATTTAATTATTATTATTAATAATATATATTTAAATTATATTATATTATTATAAAATTATTATTAATATAATTTATAATTATTTATTTAATTATTAAATTAATTTATATATTAATTTAATTATCCATTATATTATATTAAAATTATTTAATTATATTAATTAATTTAAATAATTCATTTAAACACTGATTCTATAAGATCTTTCATCCAATGTGAATTCATATTGATTAAAATTGATTTATTGAATCACAGTATATTTTTAATTGTAAAAGCTGTATATATTATATTTGGACTGCACAATTGAATTGATAGAGCTAGGCATTCCACAAGATTTTCCATTTAAATTTTCAGTGTATATACTTGTTAAATACTATCTGATGATACAAAAAAAATTAGGGGACAAGATTAAGATGATAACATTGATATGTTAGATAAAGAACAAATTTCTAACTTTGATCGTTGTAATCTATAATAAATTAGAACACTTAATGAATTCTTAGACATTCATTACCAGAAACATATCTAAATACTAATTTAACTGGGTGATAGTTCAACTTTTGCAAATTAGAAAGAAAGTATGGTTCAAATAAATATTTTTATTTTACTTTTCTTAACTTTAGAAACAATATTCTAACAGTTCTTTGACATAAATAGTATTTAAATAATTTATGTAACCGAAAATTGTTCTTGTATTTCCAAACTCTAAAATAAGTTATATTTATATTTCATAAAGCAAATTTATAATTTATATTATATTCATATTATTATATATTAAATTTATATTATTATTATATATTATTTTATAATATATATATTTAAATTTAATTAATTAATTATATATTAATATTAATTATTCTAATTATTATAATAATATATATGTTTAATATATATATTCATTATTATTTATAATTATTATTATTATTATTATTATTATTATTATTATATATATAATTATATTATTATATATATTATATTATATTAAATATTTAATTATTAATTATTTATTTAATATAATATTATATTTATTATATTATTAATTAATTTTATTATATATATAAAAATATAGAATTAATTATTAATAGTAAATACTCAAATGTTAGTTAGGTATGTCTCTTTGCTATTACTTGGATTTCTTATATATTGAGTCATTAAATACACGGTATGCCTATTCTATCTATTTATTTGTGATGTAATGCAATTAATGTAATTCAAAATGATATTAATTATTATGTGATGTTCAGTAAATAAATTTCCTTAATTACAGATCGTCAGTTATTCATAATGTTTATGGTATTTTTAATCTTTAAATACTCATTATGATGTACTCTAATAGTGTCGTACTGCACGCTTGCACTGTGTACAAGGGTGTAAATTCAACCGTTCTTCTTTTATAGTAAACATTAGATTAATTTTACTGAGTATAAGTTAATTTATGTCTCGCTCCACAATCCACTCCAATTTAATTATTTAAATTATATTTTAATAATATTTATAATTATCTACTTAATTTATTTATATAATTCTATAAAATGTATAAATTTTAAATTATTATAAATTTCTTATATTATATATTAAAATTATTATTATTTCTTTCTATTTTTAGTTAACGAGAACAATTTTCGAATATCTTAATTTTTCACTCACTCTGACTTCTGACACTCTAGGTTCTTCAAATTATTTTAAGTGCATCTCAAATTAAACTCTAGAGTTTGGATTACTCGACATCAAGGAATTAGTATAAAAATACTTATTAGAGTGTATTCACTGGTGATGTTATCTTATATTATATTTTATATGTATAATATAAGTTATAATATACTTAGTTCACTATGTCACATTGATTTATAGTGGATGGATTATTATAATTATAAGTGAGCGTCTCATGGTGCAATGTTCACTTATCTTGATTGTGGTTGACATTTTATATATCTAACTCTCAATTAGAGATTATTATCCTTCAGTTATTCTCAGCTGGTTATTTTCTTCTCTTTACGTGTACTTTTCTCATTCTTTCTCTTTTAAAATATTTATGTCGGACATCGTTCGTAATGAAATGTATTGGCTTTCAAGTTTTCCATAAGTTTATACAAATCACGTGATGTGAGCTAAAGGCGACATAATAAAAAGTGACACAAAGGAGAGAAATTACGTCTATCCACTTAAATGTAATCTATTCTCAAAGCAAGGATGTATAAATCTAGTGCGAGATCTTATTATATTTCCAAAGGAAAAGTCAATTTATTATATCTCATTTATAATATCTCTATTACTTACACTCGTTCGAAATTTATCAGCATGTCTCCTGTGGTGTATATTTAAACTTTAAATATTCAAATTATATTATAAAATATTTATGGAATACCTATACCGGTTCTTATTCTTTAAATTTTTATGTATATTTTTTTCTTTTTTTATGCACCTCAAAATTTTTTAATTAAAAATATTTTTAATTTTTTTTAAATTTGTGTAAAGAATTTTTTTTTGCTGTCTCTTTAAGAAGATACTCTGTGGTGGGGCTCTAGATGGACCCGGCGTAATACCAGTACAGTGATTCTCTCTGTATATTGAGCTGATTCTTGATAGTCTTTACTATGTTATCTTAGAGATGATGCGTTATGAATGTTAGTAGGATTTAGCATATATAAATATTAATTCAACTCAATAAATGGTAATGTAAATTATGACCAGTAAATGTATTATCAATTATACTTTATAGTCACAATTAAATATGAACTCGTAAAGTATGGAGTTACTAAACCACATAATATTTACGCTGATATTATTAATGCATATATGAAAGGTTCATCAAGAGTTTTCGATTCCCAGCAAAATAAACAAAGTTATAAATAAATGAGCTTAATAAATAATTTAAAGGAATAATAATAATAAAAATAATTATATAATAAAAATAATAATAATAATATGATAATATATTTTAAAATAAATAAATTATAATATAATAATTAATTAAAAATAAATAATTAAATATATATAATATAATCAATAATATATATATAATAATATATAAATAATTAAATAAATAATATATATAATTATAATAATATATAATAATTAAATAATAAATATAATAATAATAAATAATATTAATTAAATATAATAATTTTAATATTATTATAATTAATAATAATTAAATAATTAAATAATAATAATTTTAAATAATAATAATAATAATTAAATAATAATAATAATAATTAATAATAAATTAATAATAATAATAATAATAATATAATAAATAATAATAATAATAATAATAATAATAATATAAATAATTCCATATATAAATAATATTAATATAACTATAGACATTACAGTTGAAAATGCACTTAGAGTTATTATTAAATAATTTTATATTTCTAAATATTGGTTTATAATTCATACAGCACTTTTAACTCCGTCTACGTGCAAACGGAATATTATAATAGCCAGAACTTCCATATATCTATCCTGCATTCCTGTCTTATTCCAGATATACCGCACTGTGAAGCCGGATAATTGCGAATGTAGAAAAAAGATCTCATTCATAATACGATAAGAGATGCAATGTCTTACTGGAATGTTTTTTGAAATTATGTTTGTGTGTTTGCAGGTTAACATACCTAATTTATTAAATATTAAAATTGATATTAATATATGACTGTTATTTGTTACATTATAATAAATAATACGTTGCAATTCAATTGATTTCACATAAATATTTTTATAGAAATATATCTAACTTAGAAACGTAAAATAATATTTGAGAGTTTTTTATGATTTTTTAATAGTATATTAGAAATTATATTAATATTTTTTAATGATATTAATAGGCCTCCTTATATTATTAAAACACAGTAAGGGTTAAGTAACCAGCAATGAAAAAATATTCTAAGTACACCAGAAAAGATGGTTTAAGTAAACAGTGTGCACAATCTAGAGAAAATTTATTATTGCGATTTGAGGCGATAAATAATATATAAATGGTGATTTAATAAGCGATTTCTTTATGTTTATCTCTCATCCAAATTAGTTTCTCCCCTTAATAATAAAAATTTATACCTCACACCACACCCAAAGAAAGATATAATTGTAATATTATAAATGTTATTAATCATTATTATTTAGCACAATTTATTATAAGTATTATGTTAAGTTATATTGGCATTAAATATTAACATTTTACAACTTACTACTGTCCCCATTTAGAGTGCTAGTCTAAGTGTGATTAAAATAGTGGATTACACGGCACTGCAATATGCGCAGTCAATTATATTGGAGCTCTGAATTGGAGATTCTTATGTCCATATTGCATTACACACCTAAGTCCTGTCTAGTTTACTTGTGATCTAATGTTACCTACTTATTTATATTGTTTTAACTGTGAGTAATTTAATATATTTATTTTATATTTTAATCGTTCTCAAATATTAAAATCTATATAGTATATAGAAATAAATTAATTATTACTATTAGATTATTATTATTAAAATTAATTTATTTTTAAAATAAATAATAGTTAATAATAATATAAATATTCTAATATTTATTAATGCTTTAATAAAAATCAATTCCATATTTCACTTTTTATTTACCTACTTTAATGATTATATTCACAAATTATTAATTATTTATTATTAAATGTTTTTATTAAAATAAATGTATAAATAGTCTATATATATATATAATTTTCAAGATTTTTCAATTTTTTTTATTATTATTAATATTGATATTTTACTTAATTCTTTTAACTCAACTTTACCATAATTATTAGAAGGTGAATAATTAAATATTTATGAGTCTTTCCTCTGGTGTTATAAACTTAAAGGTTTAATGTTAATTCTGTTTAATATAATTATTGCTAAATAGCAAAATATATCAGAAGTATTATTAATTATAGATTTATTTTTATTATATACTGTCTAAATTTATATTATTATAGTGTGGATATAGGTTTCGAGTGGAAGTTAGAAATATGGTATATTATAAATTTTAGTTGACTCTCTGTTGGAAGAATTATTTAATTACTTATTCCATATCATTGTGTTTATTGTAAATTACTGTGTATATAATGATGACAGTGTGATATTTTATTCAAACCCTTATATTTTGAGTTTATAATTTAAGTATTTTTTTTTAATATTTAATCGTTACTTATACTTACTGAAACTATTTCTATTCGTTTTAGTAAAATTTCTACCAAATTTGGGGTTTAAAAGATAAGTCCTAGTTTTATTTATATTTTATATGTTTATATTTATATTTATTAATTTTTTTACTTTTATATGTCGTTAACTCTCGTATCTCCCACTCTCTGTTTACGTTTTTTCGTTCATGACTAAAGTTAATACTGTTCATTGGAGTAGAGAAGGGCTACATAAGTTAGAGTTTTATCTTTTAAACTGTTTAAAAAAAATTTGAAAATTTTGAAAATTGAATATTATGAATGTGCCGAAACGTACATGCAGCGGGAAACCAGAATTGGAACGAAGTTAGTGTTAGGTTTTATAGGCATTAAATCCACACAAGAAATTTGAGTGCAATACTATTACCCTTAGTGTGCTTATAATAAAATGGATAGTTCTGACTAGTTCTCTCTTTATCTCAACTGCTCTCTTACTTTAGTTGTGAATATCTGCTGCGTGTTTGGTAGTTAGAGTGATATAATGTGTAAGTATGTCAGTTCTTCCGAGAAGAGAGTAGGCGCCTTCTAATAGCCTTCATTCGGGAACACCTTCTGAATCGAGACTGCACCTCGGCTCTATCTAGTGCACCCTACTTATATAGTCAAACTCCGATGGAGTGAGTAGGAGGTGTTACAATTCACCCTCCCTACGTAACTGCGGTCCACCCCTAAAGCTATCCCATTCCCTCTCGGTCAACAAATTTAAAATAAAAACTCCTCGAGATAATACACTCTTACATTCTTGTTAATCACAGTATCTCTCTTTTCTCTCAACCTACTTCTGACTCTTATGCTCTAATACTTACTATTTATTTAACACATATACAATGAATGTTATTGGCCATCTATCTACACTTTCTATATATATTAAATACACATATGTCTCTGATGTTTACAACCTACCCAGTACTCGTGAGAGGCTTTGATACCAATAGGAACCCTCCACAGGACAAACATATTTTTATAATCTCTATCATATATACTAATTACTCCATGTGATTATTATAGTCCAATCGACATATTATTCATCATCCTATTTATTACTACATTATTATTATTTTATTATTATGACAAATCTGTAATCAATTATCATTCAAATTCCCGTACTTATTCAATTTTATTTATTCTTATTTTGATATAGTTACCCTTTAAAGTAATCGAGAATTCATATTCTTGTTCATTCCTCTATATTATTTAATGTAATTAACATTACTTCATATTTTATCAATTATCTCTATTCATCTTAATATCCTTAATAATCACTCTTATCTTTTCATAATGTTAATTATTTGTCTACTAATTCTTTAAATAATTCATCAATTATTAATTTTGTAACTTTTATATATGTAATCTTAATTACCATTTCAATCACTTCCAGAAAATAAAGCCTATAAAGTTTAACTTTTAACTAATACTATATTTACATTAACACAATAAACAAACTTATTAATATACTTCATTACATTTGTAAGATCTATCTTAAGATTATTAATTATTATTATTATCAGTAATTATCCAAATGAATTTATAGTCCATATTTATTTATCTATTCCAAACCATTATGTATGGTAAAATTATTTATTATTTCACCTAGTAACCTATATTTCCTGCCTATTCCATCTACTTTGCTCTCTGATATTTCTCATCGTGCACGAGGTTGCGGCACGATCGTCGTTTATCCAGTGCGTGTAATTTCTCCTATCTCAACTGTGCCTAAAAAGCGATGAAAAATTCTCCCTCCCACAGTGATCTCTTTAAATAAACAATCCGAGACTTATACTTTTTCCAGGCTACTTCATCATCCAATATCTATATACACATTAAAAACTCCCACCAAGCGCTGTTAGGACCTAGTCGATACTCTCCAGCTCGACAAACACCCCAATAAACTCTCAAACGCGTACTGAACATTTACTTAATAAATCATAGGACAGAAATTACTATGGCATTATCACAACACCACGCACTCCCTATAATGGAGTTGAGCGATCAACAAACTAAGAACTAACTAACCTTACCCTAAATACTCGGTCTACCAGGAGTATCTTATTATGCAATACGTACGACGTAATCTTTTACGAGCGCGTTTAGCTCAGCGAGCGACAAACGCACATCCAATAGCATTACTATCCCCTTCCCCCCTTACTCACTCCCACTTTCTCAAAACTTAAGGGGAGATCATTTAATATGATAGGGCGCTACCGTGCCATACCACTGCACCCTTCAACTTTTCTTCTGAAACGTCACTCACAAATATCAAATCATAAATATTAACTATCTCCTCTATGTGCTATCTCTCTCTCCATCATCTGAATTCTTTTCAAATCTTTATTTAGCGAATACAAAACTTCCCTCCCATCCTCACACATCTATACTCAGAAATTGGTAAATATATATACTCTCATAGTGTATTCATAACAACTTATCCCTTTACAATCTAGCTTCTGCTTATTTCTAAGATAACCATGTAAAATTATAATTCAATTACAGCGTAGAATTCGCCTCTAGGTTGTTCGAGAATAACCTTAAACACACGACTATCATCTCATCAGACTCACCAGGTCAAATAAATTAGCTTCTAATTACCCCATCACTTTCAGGACAGTCTTAGAAGGTCTCACACAAAGAAACACCATATAGTATTCTTCATTTAAACACCTTGCATAGATATACTTTAATAAGAAAATCTTAACTACTTTTTTGTCATTTTAATGACTTTCTTCTAAGAACAACACTCCAAACCAACAAACCTAAATAATACTATACAAATTTCACTCTCCTTATAGTCTCATAATAAAATGCCTCACTCCGAAGCCTCTCTGTATCCCAAGCAACACTTCTGAAATCCGGAAGCTGACGAAGTATAAAAGATTTTTGATCTCACAGCCTATCTGGAGTTTACGCCACCTGGTTCTGAACCACCAGCCTAGCCCTAGTTCTTCATCCTGCGGTATAATATTCAATATGTCTTTTTTTCACAAGTAATACTTTTTATCATCGAGTATGAACAGCACTTCTTATCTGACCCAGCGAAAACGTAAACTAAACACCCAACTTTATTGCAACATTGAATGCTCTATAGAAAACTCTCCTCTCACTGTCGAGAAATTCTCACGTGAAACCGTGAGAGGATCAGCGCGTGAATGCGTCGCCTCCTTTAGAGTACACAACGCCAGGTTGACACGCAATATCCGCTGTTCGGATAGCCCGGAAGCCGGTATATAACGCGAGTTAGTATCGAGCCAGAGTATGAAAATTTTTTTCAAAAAAATATTTTTTTAGGTGAAAAAAATTTCTAAATCATGACACTCAGAAGTGAAGACAGGGCTGCTGAACAGAATCAAAAGTGTCAGTGAGATAGCTTCCTCTAGAGTCTCCGGCAAATCCACTGATCACAGAAACCGAATACATACATACACGGTCGAGCTCCCTCTAGTCACCAAGCCGTGGATCTCGAGGGACAGCTCCGGATCCCTTCGGGTAGGTCACACACACTTCTCGCTGGTGCCGTGACCTAATTAGTGTGTGTGTTTAGTTGAGCTGTTAAAGACCTCGTCTTATTGTCCAGTAAGGTGCGCTCCACCCCGCAGACAGAGGTTTTCATAATAGTGCACGCACCAAGAGCTTAGCCCGCGCGACTACGGAGTAGTCCTCAGATTGAGCCTCGACCTCAGAGCCGGATCCGGATCCGGATCCCGGATCCGGAATCCGGATGAATACCCCGTGCGGATCCACGTGGGGTATGATGTTGTTCATATAGCGAGTGGTTCTTCACAGACTAAATATTTATTTGTACAGTCACGTGAAACTAATTTTATCTTTCCTATAAAGAGCGTTGTGTTTTAACAATCTATCACACATTAGAGCCCCCTGCTAGTATGAGTTACATCTCCAGAGCTCGCACTCTCCCGATGAAAGACACTGAAAATCACAAGACTGTATCGTAATATCCGGAGCCTATCCGTCGAGCCCGAGGGTCCCGAGCCTGCGCGTAACATGCAGGAAGGTTTTCTTTCTTTCCGTGGCGGAAATAATTGTTTATGATGTTGGCAAAAACTTCCTACCTGTGTCAAGAGAGGCTTGACGCTCGTTAGGTTACTTTTTGGGCGAAAGTATATTGCTATCATTTATAAAATAGTTTGCATTGAGAAGCCTCCTCGTCTCCGATCCTATCCCCTATGAATGATTCCGTAATTTCTGAATCTCCAAGAGTGTCTCTAAAAATCTCACCACGTCCCACGATAATCACGGAATCCTCGGATCGCTGGTGGTAGAGGCAATTTATGTCACTCCCACCCAGACATATGACAAATTACATATGCTTTTAGACGGTAGAGACGTATTAATATACTCCCTACCCCCCCTTAGTTTATTTATCCACATAGACAGCAAACCTTTAGTTCTCGTCACCATAGCATACGTCTTGATATAAAGCAACACATTACCAAAAATATAGTCGTCTAGATACGCTGTAATATCTACGACGATCCCGCGTGAAAGCCATGTTGATTACACGGGCAGTCTACCGGCACTACGCTCACTGAAGAGTAAGCCGTGAGTCACTGTGTAGGCGTATTGGTAACATAGTTGTATGACTTGTCGAGCAAAAGGTTAAAGCTATGTTAGCTCTTGTGTGTATCTTAAAAGACTACTTTCAATGTCAGAAGAATGAACATCCTGTTTGTGCCGTCTCAGCAATCTCTACAAAGAGAAAAAATGTTATCATAAAATGTGCACACACCTTGAGCGTCTGGCATCTCGAAACAAGCTCCCAACATATGAAACAATCTCGGTTCAACAAAGACGCCTCCGGGAGCCCGGTAGTCCCCTAGCGCGTGTATACAGCAGGTATCTCTGTCTTCCCCAGAAGAAAACTGACGCTCTTATGAGTGACGGCGCCTGCACGAATAACTCTATTTCAAAAGACAGAGAACCGTGCGAGAAAAAGCTACGCGTTCCTAATAGTGTGAGTAAAGCAGCAATCGTTCTCCGTGCTGTATTCCTCGACAGTGCTCGCAGTGCGCTCTGATAGCTGAGAGAGCATCGCCTCTCCGTATAACTCCCGGGCAAATAATCTTCTCTAGCGTCGCCGTGTCAGTCGCTCGTTCGCAGTGCGGTCCCGGATGGGTCATGGGCGAAGTCCTCTTCTCGGGGGCGCGAGAAAAAACTAATAAATTGTTTCGTGTGTGAGAAACACCAAGTCTTTTGAAGTCGCTGTCCACCGAGCGTTGGGCGCCCGGTTGCAGTACACTTGAAAAGTACGACAAACAATTTTCAAATAGTGCAGAAAAACCTTAGCCGGATCCGGAGCCGAAGGCCGAAAGTAAGAGCCGGATCCGGATCCGGATACGCGCAGATCCAAAGACGACTGGTCATGATGATTATGTCTTATCGAGAGCATAAAATAAATTTTTTATAAGAGGTCGCAAACTAACTCGTAAGATATGCCAAATACCTGAGAACAGGACTCAGCTACTTCTCAAACAAATGAGGTGGTCTTAACGGCACTTTATGCGTTTCAACAACAACTAATTAGGGTCGGATGCTTCGTGAAGAGCACCTCGAAGCAGACACCTCCAGTTATTAAGGGCAGTCCTGAGAGTATCAGGCGAGCTAGTAGTGGTCCACGGAGGAAAGCCACGCAGATACCATGAGTAGAGAGATTTATTTTGTCGGAGGGATAATAATACATTTTTATATGGTGAAGGAATAAGAGGAGCGTTATGTCAGAAAGGCGATGAAAAAAAAACCGAAAACAATTCACTCAAATAGTGAGGCACAGAAAACTTAATCGAAAACCCGAAGCCACGGGAAAGCCGAAAGATGAAGTCGAGAAGCCGGAGCCGGAGCCGGAGCCGGAGGCCAGAGCCGGAAGCCGGAGCAGGGGAGCCGAAAATTTTGGAGGAGCCAGAGTCGATTTTTTTTAGAGGATAATAAAATTATATCTTCAAGAAGATCGTGCTGAAACAAATGTTCAAATAGTCTTGAAACAATTAGTATCGGATCCGGGAGCCTTATCACACGGAGAGCCGAGGATCACGAGGAAGCCTATGATCCTAGGGAATGAATTTTTTCGGGGAAAATAATTTATATTGAGCCGTTGAAAAAATATAATCTTGTACTGAAGACGTAGAAAAACGAACAATTTCAAATAGTGCAGAAAACCATAGTCCACGGATTACGGAGCCGAAGCGGAAAAGGTCGGAAATATCTGAGAAGCACGGATCCTTAGCACGAGATCCTGGATATGAAAATTTTTCGAAAAATTTTAGGTTAAAAAAATATATATGCGCCAGGAGACACAGACTGACACACCAATTTCAAATAGTGCACAAGAAAACCTTAAGTCGGATACCAGGAAGACGAAAGACCATAAGTACGCGCTCAGTAAGCATGTGTCTATGAGCACGCAGATCGTGGAGTCTACAGCCATCGCAGGTAATCTCTCTCATTTTCACAATTCAACTATAGTTATATTCATGAGTGAAACAATAATAATTGTCAATAAATGATTAATATTGAAAAACAAATTTTCGAAGAATACGCCTTATCGAGGGAAACCATAGCTGGATCCACAGCCGACCAACACCGAGAATCACACTGAGAGAATAAGGCCGCGAACTCCCACACAAAGGTAGAAAAACCGTAAAATGCACTATGGTCTCAATAAATGTTCACAAGTATAAAGTTTTGTGGTCCAGAATAGTGTAACAAACTTTATGTGCACAAGACACATATCGTGCATGGTCCAAGGGCTATCTAATTGAACACCATAATTACGCTAGGTCAGAATATTCATTAGCACGCAGCTCCGAAGCTCACCGTACAGACTCAAGAGAGTGCGGTTGGGGCCCGGAGCTCACGAGACGCAACTGGGATAGTAGAGAGTTTCGTTTACGAGGTTAAAATAAATATACTCTGCAGTGAACATAAGAAAAAAATGATACGATAGTTAGTCAATGAGAAGACATCGTCGTGCCGCATGAACACACTTCACGCACTGCGATACTAAATGTCGAATTCTTCACAATAATATAAAGATTAGCAAATAATCCTATGTAGGCGCGCAGCGAGGACGTGCGGCCGAGAGCGCGAGGCCGCCAGGAGGAGCCAGGAGTGCGCGTGGAGTATGAAATTTGCTACCGGAAAGAAAATAGTCTGTGCTATAATAAATTTGAAAGAAAAAAAATTAAATTACCAGGTATCGGCCAAAAAGGTACCCGCGGGAGAGGAGGCCCGAAAAAGGCCTCACGAAGGACGCTGGGGATAAAGCGGTCACCGGTGACCGCATTTTATTGGGGATCGAACCCTGACCCAGCCTATAATCTACTTCTGTTAGCCCTACTCAGTCATAACAATTATAATATAAAATGGCAGGAAACGCTTTAGTAGCGGGGAGAGGCATAAAGGAGCGCTCAGGTGGTTAGCTCACTCCTCAGAAGGGGAGCACTAGTAGTTAGAATTAAGCTTTGTACTGAGTGATATGATTAACATAGTGTGGTGTTATAGTTCAATGACTTAAGTAATGTTTTTTTATGGTGTGAATATTCGATTATATAACCAAAAGAAGAAGAGTGACGTTCGAAGTGTGACTGAACGGACTCAAATCCAAATTTTACAATTGAGTAGATAACCAACAGCGCACACACCGAGAAGGCCGTAGAGCGTACTATGAAATTAAGAATTATTAAGTGTGTAAACGTGACGAAGATGTGTGGATCAAAATCTTTTATATGTTGAGGGAAAAACAAATGATATGGTGGTGAAAATATATGATAGTAATAGTATATATATATATATATATATATTAATATAATATAGTTATATATATATATTATATATATATAATATATTCTTATATATATATTATATATATATATATTCATATATATATATATATATATATTAATTTATATATATAAAATATATATACATATATAATATATACTATATTATATATATTATATATATATATATTATATAATATATATATCATATATCTTATATATATAAATATATTATATATATATTATATATATATATATATATATATATATATATAATATTATATATATAATATATATATATAGTCTATAAAATAGAATATCAGGGAGGAGAGAGGCGGTAAATCTTTTTGAAATAGCCAATAAATATCCTCAACGTCATAGATGAATCATACGTCATACTTCTCAAGCCATACCACGTGGAAAAGCACAATTTCAAATGCTAAAAAGCATAATAAGGATAGCATAATGCTAATAAGGTGATGTCACGAATTTTAACAATTTTAGAAAAAAGTTTTTATAGATTCTCTGGATTGTTTTATAAATTTTTTTATAAAAATGAAATTTTAATATTTAATTAATATTCGCTTTCCCAGAAAAAGAAGCATCTCGAAAGTTTTCTAATCTAATGCTTCGATATTCCACTGCTTTGAACTCTGTGCTTTAACTTTAAATCGACAGGCAGGGTGGTGGAAAACACCTTGCTGTGGCTACATGCATTCTGCCCTTGGATGCTCTGGGTTACAGGAGCAACCAACCGAAGTCAAGGAACCGCCGAAAATGGGACACAACATGCTTGTGGCGACAAATTTGCAATAATAAGACGGAAAAAAAATTCACTCGCGCCCAGAAGGGACTCGAACCATCGACAACAGCTCGCCGTTAGACAATGTACAGGAAGCTCTACCACTAGTCCCAGTTCCGCCTTTCCAGAAAAAGAAGACATTTCGGAACAGTTCTAATTTACTGCTCCGATATCACTGCTTTGAAACTAATACTATATTTAAATCCGGACAGGAGGGTGGTTGGAACACCTGCTATGGCTACATGGCATTCTGCTGGGTGCTCCTGGGGTTTACAGGAGCAACCAACCAAAGTCAAGGAACGCCGAAACGGGCACAACATGCTTGATGCGCAAATTTGCAATAATAAGGACGAATATAACATTCACTCATGCCAGGGACTCGAACCCATCGACAACAAGCGGTCCACGTTAGACAATGTTACAGGGAAGCTCTGTCACTTTGTCCGATCCACCTTCCCAGGAAAAGATGGCATCTCTCTCGGAACAAATTTCTTATATATTGCTTCGAAAATCACTGTTTTGAAAAACCTCAGTAACTTATTTAAATGAAAGGAGGGTGGTCTGAAAACCTGCTTGGGGCTACATGGCATTTTCTGCCTTTGGGTATTCACTGGGTAAACAAGAGCCAACCAATCAAGTCAAAAGAACGCCGAAATGGGCACAACATGCATGTTGTACGGCAAATTTTTTTTGCAAAAATAACAGAAGAAAAAAAAATTCACCGCGCCCAGGACTCGAACCTTGACAACAGCGTCGCCGTTAGACAATGTCCAGGAAACTTTACCACTATTCCGATCCGCCTTCCCAGAAAAAGAAGCATATAGGAAGTTTTCAAATTCTTCTGCTCCGTTACCACTGCTTTGAAACTCGTACTTATTTAAGGATCCTACGGAAGGGTGGTTGGAACACCTGCTTGGGCTACATGGCCTTTTGCTTGGGTGCTCTTGGGTTACAGGAGCAGCCGACCAAAGTAAACAACGCGAAAATGGGGCACAACATGCTTGTCGTGTTGCCAACATTTTTTAATTAAGAAGAATAAAAATTTCACCTCGCTTCCAGGACTCGAACCATCGACAACAGCGTGGCCGTTAGACAATGTGCAGTAGGCTCAAACCCCACTAGTCCGATCCACCTACCAAGAAAAAAGAAGGCATCTCGAACGTTTTCAATTCCTGTTCGATATCCACTCTGCTTTGAAACTCGGTAATTATTTAAATCAATGGAAGGGTGCTTGGAACCCTACCTTATATATTATATAGTTATATATATTATATATATATATATTATATATATATATATACTATATATATATAGTATATATATATAATATATATATATATATATATATATATATATATATATATAAATTATATATATATATATATTTATAATATATATATTACTATATATATTATATATATATAGGTAATTATATATATAATATAATTATTTATATGTATATATAATAATATATATATATATATAATAATATATATGATATATATATATATATAAATTAATATAATATATATATATATATATATATATATATATATACTATACAGGTGTAAATATATACATATAAATAAACATATGATTTAGAAGATATCTTTAAGTAAAAAAATATTTTTTTTTGTTGTCTGAAAAAGAAATAATATTTCAATGTTTTTTAAATTTTTTTTCTAGCACTTCATTTTTTTCTAACATTCAGATCACAAAAAAATTCATTAAAAAAAAAACGAACAGTTTTTTTTGTCCTAAAATTTGCGCTGTAAACAACTCTGCATATAAATCCTTAACAGAAGACGTTTATTTTAAAGCTTGTATGACTTGTAAGGTGGTGTCACACGTGATTTTGATTGTTTTGTATTTCGAATTCCTGAAAGTATTTTTCAGAGATTGTCCAAAATAACTTTTAGAATATATAAATTTGAAAATAAAGTGTCTAAATGAAATTTATCACTAACACAAAATAGGAGTTATTTAAGTAGAGAGAAGAAAGATAGATTCGTAATTGATCAAGTGATTTCTTGTATAGGTATATTATAGAACGAACAGGCATTTTATTAGCCAGCATTTTTGTGAAAAGCTCAATACGCGGAGAGAGGGACTCAATATGCAAAGAAGATAGTGTTAGCGTACTAACTTATTCCCCCCCTCACTTAGTATAAGTAAAGACTTCTGAGCAAAAGAGAATCAAACAAGAGTATTCATTGATCTCGATTAGTGAAGAAAATGTGGCAAGAATTTTATATCCCAGAAAAGACGGAATTAAAAGAGAGTGATATATAGATGTAGTTTTTGTTCATCAAAAAATATTAAAAAATTAGCAGAGTGAGGCAAGGATATAACTATTTTTATGCGTTTTCTTTTGGTTATTATCTCACATGTGTGCTGTAGTAATGGATGAGAAAAGAGTGAGTATGTTAAGAGATAGAGAGATACTCCCACACACAGGTGGGTGAAAACTGGGAAAAACTGCGCTAGGCAGTGTGCACATGTGCTCGTTTGATACTGCTAAATGAGTGTAGCATCTAATGCACGGTGAGAAGAGGAAAGTGTGGAAAGCTCCTACCTATATTTAGCTCACAGAGTTGCTTAATATGTTAAAGTTGTGTGGCCGAACAAAATTTGTAAGGAGAGTTGAGAGGATTCGTTTAGAGAGGATGTGTGGTAGGGTGTGATTAAATAACGCAAGGGGTTTTTGAAGAAGAAGAGGTGAAAAGACGTTAGATAAGAGAGAGTATAAGGATATTTAGGTCCTAGATATCACGCTAGAACAAGATACAACGAGAATTGACGAAAAGCTGTATGTTTAGGAATGGTGAGTAGCTAAAAAGTTGTCCCGGAAGTGTATATATGAAAATAAAATGTTACCTCGTTAAGGCCGAACCGCACGTACTTTGGAGCTGGTGAATTGAATAAAGAGACACGGAAAATAAAAACAGAAACAGTTCAGCTATTACGGAATCCAGGAAACATTACCAGCAGGAGAGCAAGTTAAAAAATGTCTGCAGTGTCACACGGTCGGGGTTTGCCAATGGACCTCAAATGAAGATTT